>MU388985.1:0-31881 GCA_022578795.1 Xylariaceae sp. FL0255 | reverse complement strand
AAAATCGCACACACCGGAAATAATCGGCATATAATTTATTTTGTGATTTTGGCTAAAATTGTCCAAAACCCCCAGTGTCGTTGTTTAAAATTTACCCCCCCCCCCCCCCCCCCACACTCCAGAGTCCATATCCACCTCCGAAATCCATCACATTGACTAAGGGAGCTAGATCGATAGATGTCTGTCAATCTTCATTAGTCGGTTTCTTTTACCCGTCTCCGCCACCTGTGCCCGCACGTCCTAGGTCCGTCGCCGCCCTCCGCCCGCTGCCCTCCGCTCCCAAGCATGGATCCCTTACCAGCGCCCGTGCACCCGGGCGAACCAGGCCGCAAGACCGTCATCCTCGGTGTGTCTTGGACCCTGACACCACTAGCCATCTTCTGTGTCATCGCTCGTATCTGGATTCGCAGCCAGCCGCCCACGAAGCTTGGTTGGGATGACTACACCATCATATTGGCTGCGGTAAGTCTATCTATCGCTTTCACTTGAGTATTCTGTTTCTGTATATATCAATGGGAACTCATCATCGTGCTTCTTACTCTCAAATCTAGGTCATCCAGGTCTTCCACCAAGCAGCCATCACCATCGCCTGCCACTATGGCGCCGGCATGCACGACGCGGATCTCACCCTCGATCAGACCATTCACATCCTCATGTGGTTCTGGATCTCTACCACGCCATCCCTGGTCGTCTCCGTCGTCACAAGGCTGTCTTCTGCCATCTTGTTGACTCGCATCTTCAAAAGCGTCGACTGGTTTCGATGGTTCCTTCTTGTATTCAGCATCCTGCAGTGCATCGGCGGCGCTCTGGCTATCATATCCGTCTACGAGCAGGCTTCGCCGATTCAGAGTCTTTGGGATCCGTTGATCCCCGCCACTAGAACTGGCGACCATGAATTCGAGGTTGTCGCGACGGATTTTGCGCAGTGTATGTTTTGTTTTCTCTCTTGTCGCAATCGTTGGCGAGTGGGTACTATACAAGATGAGCTTGAGTAAATTTGGTAACAATCGGTGGAATGCAGCGCTCTTCGCCTTCACCGACCTAACCTACGTCTTCATCCCCGTCAGTATCATCTGGCGCCTAAATATGCCCCTCCGCCGCAAGATCGGTCTCATCATCATTCTCAGCCTATCACTCGTCAGTTTCGTCGGCTCCGTCATGAAAGCCGTGACAGCTGCGTTCGCCAACAACTTATTCGAGTCCAGCCTAGTCATCCTCTGGTCCAACCTCGAGCAGACAATCAACATCATGGTGAGTTGCGTGCCCGCCCTGCGCACCATCATCCTATCCGAGATCCCCATCGTCCGCACAGTCGGCGCTTCACTCATCCGGCTCGTCACGAGAATGAGCAGTGAGTCGAGCATGGGATCAAGAGACACGCGACAGAGTAACAGGGGATACCGCGATCTCGAAGGCAAGACCGGTCAGCGTCGGAAGCCCGCGCAGGAGCCGGGGCTTAGTACGTTTGACATGATTACGCAGGACCAAGTGGATGCCCATGACTCTCCGGATATAGAGCTCACTGCGTACAAGGCCCAAAGCAAGTCGTCGGATAGGATTGTTTAGTGATCATAGGGAAGTTTAGATACTGAGAAGTAGGTAGGGAGGACACACAGTGTATTAGGACGGGATACAGGTTCGTCCGGGAACAGGGAACGACGCAATTGGATGGCAACTCATTATGGAACACGGAGGGGCAGTCATATTAAGTTAAAACAGACGGGTCCAGGGGAGTCGGTTTCCAAATGTACATCCCTACTAAATATCAAAATGCATCGAAAACATCACACATACGTGACCTCAACGCGGACGCCATAGCCCTATGTACCGGCCACTGATGTCTATCTATGATGTCCTTCACCTTCTGGATCAAAGTGACACATTTCTCAATGCGAGCCATCAAAAGACTGCGCACGACATGTGCCTCGTCATCGTCATCGAGTTGCCAGTGTCCGAGCTTCAAACTCCGCGCAATGCGATGCGCATGCCCGTCGTCACCCATCTCTCTCTTTCGGGCAATAGTCGGCGACTCGTGGCAGTCATCCTTATGAGTACATGTCGTGGGACCCGCCCTACTCGTCGTCGTTGTATTGTTCCATCTAGCCACTACCTCGTCGGAAATAGTCGCATGCCGCGACGAGCCGCTAATTGGTGTGGGTATAGAATCGTGGACACGCGCACGTTTCGGCGTCGCGCCTTCGAGATGCTCGTGTGTATGCGCATAAGCGTCGGTCTTCTTTCCTTGGGATACAGAAAGCAAGCAGACCTGGGCGTCCTCAAGACTGGAAACGATCTTCTGACACATCATCAGAACCAACATGGCGAAGTCGGACTTGGTCCAGCAGGATTGGCACTGTAATACCGCCTCGCAGCCGGTAAGGCCCATCTTAAGGTGCCGCAACAGGCTCTCGGGTGTCAGCGAGCCGCGCTGTAGGCCCCAGACGATGTGAACCTCGATTGACTCGTGCGTCCGTAGGGCGAGATCCAGACAGGAGCAGGAGGAGGATGAGGCCGCACAACTTGTGGAGTCTGACGCGCGGGAAGATTGGGCTGAAAGATGGCCGTTCGATTGAGCTGTAATCGTACAACCTTTGCACTCGTGAGACATCGTGGAGCTCTTGGTAGGCGTCAGCCTCTGCCGACTGGGCAACAAGTCATCTGTAGACTCCATGGGGCGCGATGACTCATGTTGCAGCAGATCCCTAAGGTTTTTGTTGGCCTGTGTCGTCGTAGGCGTAACCTCCGAGAACGTTGGAAAATCGGTCCCAGGACTCGTCGAATCGAAGGGAAACCCGATGTCCATGCCAAAAGGCAAGTCGCTGTTGATTATCTCCGAAGGCCAAAGTGAAAGTTCCCCACTACTCGGCGTCAGCGGGGGAAAACATGGCCCGGTGACAGCATCTTGTTTGCGTTGGGCTGCTGTAGTTGCAGTGGTAGTTGAGAGGCTCCTCTCCAAATGACTTCGAGTCTCATCAGGTTCAGGCCCGGTGCGCGGGCGCATGGATGGGTGAGTACCAGAATAGCGACACTGGATGTTCTTAGACAGGCACCGTTGGCAACCGTTCATCTCGCCTGTGCACTTGGACTAGAGTGTCGCGCAACATGCATTGTGAGTGGTGTGTTGAGTGAGGGGTAGGGAGGTTTGTCGGGGGTTGCGCGACAGGGGGCTTGCCCACCTTTCTCGCACGGCATGGTGCGCAAGCTATATGAACCGGCAGTCCTTGGCCTCTTTTCTCGAATGGCGCGTCAGTGGCTTCGAGGAGGTACGGCTCGTCCGATGATACACTATGCCTGAGGGTGCCGAACATGGTTCAGGGGAGTAAAGCGTTGCCACTCTACCTGTTTCCTTTGTTGTTGCTGTTCTGTTTCTGCTTCGGCATTGTAGCATCGAGACAAGAACAGTCCGACGGACTTCTCATGTTATTTAATTAAGGCATATCTGTCAGAGTCCTTGGAGTGATGCAATGAGGCGGGAAGCCTTTGAGCCTCCCTACTTAGCGAATCACTCTATACTACCTCATACCACGCTTCTATGCAACTGTGTTGTGGTAATGCTACACTGCTTGCATAACTAGAAGCTTGAATTGCCGAAGTGATGGCGGGAACTTCTTGGAACCCCCATCTGTGCCACCGAGAGACCGCGATTACCACTGCAGTTGGTAGCAGATGTGTTGCATATGTAGTGGCAGTCAAGTAGCTATATATAAGTATGCGAGCAGTTTGGTAGGTAGATGCATGAGTTTCTAGGGCCACGAATGACAGCTGCATCCGCCTTTTTGTGAAGTGCAGAAAATCTTGGTCATTTATGAGGTGTGGGTGGTGATGGTATACAGGGGGAACAGTCTAACACAGTGCTTAGTCGTCCCATATCCCCCTTATAGCTGTGTTATTAGATATGCCTGCCAGACGATATAGTATAGAAGTTCGCTTAGGGTTTTGAGTAGAAGAGATCACGATTCACCCCTATAGCAGACTAGTGATTATAGTATGAAGAATTGCTGAGGATATCGCCTTAGTATCATTTTGGCACCAAGATTGTTCTAATCACGCTTTAGCTTGCGCGATATATGGTAACCTATCTTTTATACCCTTATAGCCTCTTTAGACAGAGGTTTTAATGGTAGATAGATGGAGGTTATAAGGGCACGACGGAATTACATGATATCGCGGCGCTGGATAAGGCTGAGACAGGCTTGACAAGGTTGATAGTACTGGAAGGGTTTGGTGAAGAAAAGCCTGAGATACCCTAGCAGGTCTTTTGACCCTGGGCCGCATCCCTGTTCTCCCATGCAGACGGGCTTATCCGCTATGGACCTCTTGCTGTAGCGCCCACTCCGTGCGGGCCGCGCGGCCCGCGCGGAACCTGTCTAGAATCAGTAACGGCCGCTAGTACTAGGTAGTCTCAGCGAACCTAAACCGGGACAACTCTATATAGTAGTTACCCCTGTTACAGCATACGATTCGGGCACTAATTTTTATATGCGCTATCGATGATTATGCGATATGTGGTTTGATTATTAAGCCTTTTTAGGGGCTTTTTTAGGCTATTTTTAGCTATTAACAAACCGATATATAAACTACTTTTTTAATTAGCCAAGTTTATAAACTGCTAGGCCTAAAATATAAATTTTTTATACCTAAAATTAGTAATATTATATTCTCGCTTATTAAAATTTAACTCCTATTAATATATTTTTTCTTAAAGCATATACGATATATTAAATATATTATAAAGAGTAATTTTTCTATACAAAATGATTAGGGATCGAAAAATTATATGCTTTATCCCCAAATATACGGTATAAGGTGTATGCGCGATTAGGGGTAATTACTGTAATCTGTAGGAGTTTCGTATAGCAAGCGAGCTGTTTGGCGCTGTTATTTAATGAAAATACGGAAGCGACCGTAGCTCAGTAAGTTGGTAGGTAGACACAATGATTAAACAAGACTGGCGGCGCAATGCGGTCTCGGTTAATCCTTTTTTCTCTCATCGCGAGTGCACTGTCACAGGCGCCAGATGACAGCGCTTTCTCCCCAGCAACATCATGCGCACACACATGTACTCTGCCACGCTTCTTTTGGAATTTTTTCGACTCCAATGACACCTGTTTATTGAGTGAAATTGGCATCTTCTTAGGAAACAGCAACAGGACAAGCGGCAGCATTGAAATTGACGATGCTGATACAGAGTCGGCGACATCGCGAGCCGCTGCCGCCTGCGAGATTCTTGATCAGATGCTACCCGGGCTAGTGTATACTCTCGGTCATCCACAGTTCAAAGACCAAGTAATTCTCAACTGGTAGGATGCCCCGTCTCCTGTGTGATTGATTTGGTGCGGATTTTGAACCTGAGTGCTCAACCACTAACCCAATAAATCCTCCTCTCAACGGCATAGGTCCCAAACAGCATGGCTATCTCCAGCGTGTTTCGTCCGACCGACCGACAGCCACGAAGTAGCCGCGATCATGAAAGTCATCGAAACTCAACAGGCCAAGTTCGCGATCCGAGCAGGAGGGCACAACCCCAACGCCAACTTCGCCAGTGTCAATGAGTTGGGCGTGCTGATAGACCTCCTAGAACTCGATTCGATCTCGTTTGATCCATCAGATGGTAACATATTGCGGGTTGGACCCGGGAATACGTGGGAGAAGGTATACACTTTCGCCGAGACGAGGGGTCGAGGTGTCATTGGTGGTAGGCATGGATCCGTGGGCGTCTCGGGACTGCTGTTAGGAGGTTTGCGATTCTTTTTCATTCATTTCAACTACTTACCGAGTGCTGTCCATTTGGCTTTCTTCGCTCTGTTGAGCTATGGTGTAACTGACTATGTCAAGGGGGTTTGACGTTTTTCCCAAGTCTTTACGGAATGGCCGCGGACAGCGTCGTGAACTTTGAGGTTTGTCCCCCAACGAAGCGAGACCGACATCTCACTCAGGTCCCCAAGTTAACAGGCTCGATCGTGTATATAGGTCGTGCTGTCCAATTCGACCATCGTCAACGCCAACAGTCTCGAATATTCAGATTTATACTGGGCATTGATAGGTGGCGGAGCTAACTTCGGTTGGATCTCTTGTACCCAACTACCCCTTGGCATAGCGAGCTGACGCCACACTCTTCCAGGTCTAGTTACCCGCTTCGATATCAAGACCTATACACCAATGCATGCTCAATATACAATAAACATATATAACATATCGGACTATGTCAACGTTATGTATGCGACGGCTAGGTTGCAGATGGCCATGGAAGACGACCCGAATATCAGCTTCTTCCTCAACGTGAGGGGTGGTGTCATGGTTGCAGGTCTTCTCTACGCCGGGAACACGCCCGACAGGCCGCGCGCGTTTGACGAATTCTTTGAGTTAGAAAGTCTCATCATGCCTCTCGTTCCGACGACGAGCGGACCCATTTTGGACCTGGTACCGGTCCTAGATCATGTCGGTCAGACGGTATTGCCTGCTAGGTAGGTTTGAAAGTGGTTGTCGCGGATGAATTATTATGGCAACCCAGAGCGTGGCATGCAGTGCAACTGATGAAGATCGTTCATCCAGGCGAGCGCTCAACGCAGTATCGACAAAGGTCGATCCAAAGCTGTATACCGACGTGCATGAGCGATACATGGCATTGCTGGGCAAAAGCACTTCTCTCGCGGATCTCTCGTACACAATACAGGCTATCCCTAGTAATGTGGCGGAGATCGGTCGGGGGCGAGGAGGAGGGAACAGTCTTGGCTTAAGCAACACCCCTCAATCCTGTCAGTCGATCCCTACTCCTGAGAGAACATACTTCTTTATAGGGCTAACGAATGCGAATCAAGGGTGGGCTTGTCTCATAGAATGGTTTGAAGAGCCTGAAGACAACCTCTCTCGGCAGATGGTCTTGGCTTTGGGCGATTCGATACGGGCGGAGTCCAGCGAGAGGAGTGCGCTGCTCGATTACATCTTCATGAATGATGCCGACGCTTCGCAGAGTGTAATAGAAAGCTACGGGGTGGAAGATGTGAAAATGCTCCGATCTGTCGCTGCAAGATACGATCCTGGCGGGGTATTCCAGAAGCTGCAGAACGCGGGGTTCCTCCTCTAAGACGCTATGGGAATAGACTGGTAGATCTGAAGTTACAGGGCTGGTGGGGTCTGTCCTCGAACTCCGACGGGTGCGCCCATGTGAGGCCCCGTAAAGATGCAGTAGCGCCCGTTGTACATATACAATAAAGCATCGCATCTCGAACGAGGCATTCATTGATCTTAGTTCTCTCGAGTGAAAAGTAATAGAAAATTGTTGTCTACAGACAATCTCGCTGTCGCATTCCTGGTGCCCTCGTTCAGTGACGGTCATTTGATCACCTCGGAACCTAAGACAATCAATTATCATGTAGATAGGCTTGAAATTTTAGTGACCATCATCAGGGGTGCCTCAGGTCAAAAGACCCTCCCGAAATGACCCTACGTCCCCCTATCTGGTATCCTATCGCTGCCGACGCGAACTGTGTCTCGCATATTCCATATTCCATCGTCCGCACGACTATGTGATGGACTTCGAATCATCTGCAATTCATCTCACCCGAACGCGTGTCGGCAAATCATCCTTGACAGTCCCGATACCTTGCCCAGTGCGGTACATGAGAATTCCATTGACAGTCTCTGGCGGCGTGTTGTCATGCCTATCACAAGTTTCAGTCAGTCGATGGCTATTGTCAGCAAGTAACGAGGGGTATAGGAAATGCATCACAGTATACTTCGTCTTCCTCCACCTCGCCCAGTCGTACTCTAGATCCAGTTCGGCAGTCGTGAAAGCCAGAATAAGTTTTATTTCGATCATAGCCAGTTCTTCGCCAATACACCTAGTGGTACCGAGTTCGAAAGCGCGCCATGCATGTTTAGGAGGATGGAGAGGGTCGTCTTCTCGTACCATGAACCGTTCGGGAAGGAATTCAGTCACTCGCGGCCATAGATCAGAACGCAAGTGCACAGCCACCGGGCTCGTGTTTATCAGGGCGTTCATAGTCGGATAGGTTGTGCCTTCGATTACGAGATTGAATTGATCGCTCCCTTGGCGATGTGTTGAGGCGATCGGATTAAAGCGCAGTGTTTCCTTGATGACGGCAGCTGTGTATTGCAACTTGTTTAAGTGGTGCGGCTTCTCTCGCAACAAAGACTTTGCATCGGGTCCAAGTACACTTCGAACCTCATCTCGGATCTTTTCCAGTACCTCGGGCCTGCTGTAAACTTCGTACATAACCCAACATCTATGAATCGTCCACAAGTGAGTGAGATGCGACAGAGCAATAACCAAAGGCCCATGAAGACGGCAGCTTGTAGACTCACATGGCTTGGGCAGTAGTATGGTGGCCTGCGAGGAGAAAGAGCTTGACCTGCGATATCACAATATCCACGAGGTCTTGGGATGGTTGTGAAGACACATCTTCGCCATCGTTTCCGGATTTAAGTCGTATTTCGCCAAGTGCAAGATCTATGACCGACTTAGTTTTTGTACTCTGTATGTCGGTGTTGGCACGCGACAAGACATAAGGCCGAAGGATATTGTCTATGATGCTCGTGTTGGCGGCCAAGTCTCGTCGGTATGCTGGCATCATGCGCTGTATCTTGGTCTTGATGTTCTGTGAGTTCACATGTGTGTTCAATTTTCTCATAGCCTTTAATAACGCTCCTGGGCCCTCTGTCTGCTCATGGACACGGAGATCTCTGACCTTATGTTAGTGACGTGACTGGTAGTAGCTTTTTAGCTAGCCCGTCAATGCAAAGAGGACCTGTCCACTCACAAAGCAGCTCGCATGATGATATCGAAGCTCAGATTGACCGTTTTGTCATACAACGGGAACAGGGCGCCAAACGCCTTGTCGTTTCCAGCCTCTTCTCTTAGCTTCTGAACGAAGATGTCGACTTCTTCCATCAAGATTGGAACGAGTGATGTTAGGTTGCGTAGAGAAAAGCCGGGGTTCAATCGCGATCGCCAGACACGGTGAGTCGGTATGTCCATGGCTATAAGATCGCGGCCGCCAGTGACGGGTGAGATGGCCCAGCTAAACATAGGGTGTCTCGGCTGCGGCTTCTGCTGGGTCATCTGGTAGCATGCCTCAGGGCTTGTCGCCTGAATAAGTGGATACGACAGGAAAGGCCATAGATCGAGATATATGACGGGAGGACACTCGGACAGCTTCGGAAAGTACTCTTTCCAATTGATGGTCAACTTGCGCTGGGCATAAGTGTCATGAGCATCCTTGGGGAGACCTCTTCTGAGACCTTTCATCAAAAGGAGGTGACCAAATAGGAGAGAATGCGGCTCTGGGATAGGCTGTATAGCTACAGTTAGTATAAGATCAGTTTACTGCTAACCAATCTGCAACCCATGGCTATCGCCCGCCAGGGCAAGGGCGGAGCGAAGAATGAAGGCATGACAACTCACTAGACCTTGAGCTTTCATTCTTCGAAAGCGCAGGCGATTGGAGACGCCATGGTAAAGAAACTGCGCAACCCACAGCAGTCCAATTCCTATCAGAGATCTAAAGACCACCAACCAAATAGGCGCGTGGACAGAAACTTGGTCAGCCATGGCTGCAGGATGGGAGATGGAGGAATCAAGGGGGAAGGTTGAAGAGGTGTTGAAGATGTGGAAGATCGAACCGCTTGAGAATGGAATGATGTCAGATAGGCACTGTCTACTAATGACCGGGTAGGTCCTTATGTAAGTTTGGTTCACAATGCAAGAGAAAAGATGCATGAGTTCCAAGGTAGTTGTAATTCGGAGAGTTCTGACACGGTGGCACACGGCCCTCGGGGTTTAAACACAGTGCGCAACTGCCTGTACGACCTCCCAACAGCAAGGAGGTCGTGTTCCGTACTTCGGGGCCAACAACCACGCTAATGAACTACCTACATAGGTATATGTACTTACATCAGTCAGGGGCGCGGCTGGTAAAGGACTTACTGAGTACAAACGACAGGCAGGTGCGGCGCATATTAAAGGCACAACAGTTTCACTAATGAACATGCCATACCTGCAGAGACCAATGACATCTGATGCAGGTGGATATTGCCTACCCTGTGAAAGATGCGGCTGACAAATGAATTAATCAGCTGTACCTGCTCCTCGCTAGGCAGACGGGACTGGCACTCTAACAAAGATTACCACCCATCCAGATTACATCATTTGACACGCAGTCCAACATCCTTCAGAATATAGATCTGACCAAATAGGCAAGTCACATTAACGAACAAGCTCAAGCCGCTTTCCAAGAGATCCCGACACCCGGCCTCGCTCTCTTCAAGTAGATATGTCAAAGCGATCTCGAGTCCCCGACGCTCGTACTGTGCTAACCAAAGCAGTTCAGATTTCATTTTCGTCAACATCTGCTCGCCCGCAATACCGTCCTCTGGTGCTGCGGAGGCTCTCGCGAACTCTGAAAAATTGAGCGAGTTCAGATTGCACTCTTTCATGTCGCGGCGCAGCGACCCATAGTCGTTCTCCATTCGACACAAAGTAGCGAGATGGCGGTATAGGTCCTCAGCGAGATAGGCCGTGCGCGCGGAACCGAAGACATCGGCGCATTTTCCCTGCGAAGAAGTGTACAAGAGTGAATTGAAGAACACAAAAGAGAAGGGACAGGATGTATGATCGGCCGATGTGTTCCGGACCCAGTTGTAGAAGGTCCGGCCTGCTTGCTTGTACTCGGCGGGTCGCTGCCCCGTGTGCTCAACTGCGTCTCCGTTGAGGCTGCCGTTATGTTCCACGCCATTCCCGTTGGCCTTGACTTCTCCGTTGCCCTCGTGTGGGACAACGCCTTTCCCGCTCCCATTTTCGTGTCCGTTCGCGACAAGGCTAAGCTGACTAGTGATACTCTGGTTGTCTACGGCTTGCGCTACATGTGCCAAGAGAAATGTCTTGAGCTCGAAAGATAGGCGCTGTCGATAGTGCTGCGGGCTCTTCGCGACTGCGTCGTGGTGTAGCACGTACCTGACGACACAGGAGAGGACCTCTAGCATTGCCGGCGGGTGCCCGTTTGTCTGTGACGCGGTACCATTCTCCGATGCTCCTGCGCCATCGACGTGCTCGAATATGCGATTGATCACTTTGGTGACAGCTTCTGCATCACATGTCGTCCCGGGGACTATCATGCGCTCCATGTACTCGTCCACGAGGAAGTTGAGGTCCGACAGGAGCATCATCTCACGAAGGAGGGAGAGCGTGATATAGCGGCCTGTATCAGTCGCCATACAAGTCGTGAAAGCGAGGGCGATAATGTACTGATAGCTGCCATCGCGCTCCTCGCCGTTGTTGTCGGTAAATATCCTTGAGAGACGTTCCTGCGTGGTCGTCGACATGAGGAAGTAGCACGCTTGCGTCTCGGCGATTTGAAGAAGCCGTCGGCTGACTCTCTGCGCTAGTGGAGTTCGCGATACGAGGGCTTCCGCCTTCTTCATCTTCACATATAGTTTCTCAGGGATCTGGTGAGCATGACCTGCAGGTGAAGGGATGGTGTAGTTCACCGTGTTCGAGGGAATCTGCACAAGCGCCGCGGCGAGACAGTAAACTTCAGAGAGCGTTTTCGAGGCATAATTGACCTTCTCAACCCAGATGTATTCGCCGCACGACCATTTATCGCGGTTGAGGAGGAGAAATATCTTCCCCCGCGCCGCGGCTACCTCGAGTGAAGTATCATGCTGTTGGCGAACACAGGGCAGGCTGCCGATGGCTGATAGAGCCAGGATAGCATATGAAGTCGTTTCGCAGCCGCCCCAAGCGCCGTCGCCGTTCTGTTGAAGAAGAACCCTCTTGAACAAGTGCAGAACGACGATGGGAATGTCGTGTTGTAGATGAGGGGATAGCTGGAACAGCTTCTTGGTCACCTCTGGATGGCTGTAGAGGTGCTTGTAGGCCTCTGCCAGAAGCATGATCCAGTAGAACTCTGACCTGTTCTGCGAGAGCACGGTTGTTAGAGTCTACCTAGCAAGGGGGAGAAGACTCGAAACTCACCCATTTATCCTGAACCTCGCCTACGAACACACGCTCAGTCAAGAACGTCGCCGCCTTGCTGATCTGAGGCACGTAAGCGAGTGGGTCGCTCGATTGAAGAAGACATGTGAGCACATGGCAGTTCGCGGTGACACTTGGGTTGCGCTCGTGCGGATACGTCCTAAAGTGATCTTTGGTTTCGAACGCGGCAAGGAGGCCGCCGACGCCGGGCTGTTGGCCCAGGCCGTTGAGAGAGATGGTGGCTTTTGCTGTGTCGTCGACATCTGGTAGGGAGCCGGGCGCTACATGTTCAGATCGAGGACGTCAGGAAATGCATAATTCCCTGGTTTGCATGGTTTGGGATAAAAAAAAAAAAAAGCTCACTCACCAAATCCAGCAATCCCATTTCCTTTCTCCAGCGTTTGCTTTAGAAATTGAGATATCGCGACGGAACTCGATTCGTCTACCTTTACGCCGACGTCAAGCAGAGTAGCCACGGCCTGCGGAACGCTCATCGTCAGCTATGTACTCGCTTATTGATCAAACCAGAAGAGTCATTTGATTGAGAATATATCGAGAGGACTAACCCAAGTGACCTCAAATACAGACGTCGGCCAGGCACACGGCACGCTCCCATCACCACCCCCAGGACCATCGCGTACCACGTTTCTAAGGTATCCAACAGCAGATTCATCCCACGACGAAGCTTGCATCAAATAAGCGGCCGTAGACGAAGGAGACCCCATCATAGACCCATTAGGTTCAAGCCAACGAGCCAACTTGTCATAATCAACTTCTCCCCCAACGAAAGCCTCAAGAGAGTGGTGAAGCGTCGACCGAACATTTTGCACCGATGCGGGGGGCAATCTCGTCAACTTTTCTCGACGAATATGCTTCAGGGCATCAAGACTCGGTGTTCGCAGGTATGTCACCCCTTCGGCCTCGAGAAGCTCGAGGTGCTGGATGATGAGGATCTCAAAACCGACTTGGTCGACTGCGCTACTATCGAAGTTCTCGAGTAGTACGCCTAGGGCCTTTTCGGCTCTCTCGCAACGATCCGCCAAATCCTCGTTTCCGTTTCCTATGTGCGCTGCTCGCATGTGTTTCCGGATAGCGAGGAGGGCAGCTGCCGTGTTGAGGATACCGTCGACGGGGGATGCGTAGGATTCCCAAGCCCCTGATGGCCGCTGGGAGTGAAGGATGAAGTCGAAGCACTCGGGGAATAACCATTGAGAAGCATCGTCTTCGGCGATTTCGGATGCTTCGTTAGGCGTCGATTGCTGTGTTCGGTCGCGAATCATGGATAGCCAGGCTGTGTCGTAGACGGAAGGCGACATGGACCCGAACGCGCCATCGCTATGGTGGCACTGGCTCGCGAGCCGAGCGAGAAGCGACTGTGCTTGCTGGTCTAGGGAGGCAGTCATCGCTTTACGTTCACAGGGATATCTACAGCACAACAGATGGAAGTCGTGATATCATTCAGCACACCTGAGAGAGCATGAACGAACAAGGTGGACTTTACATCATCGTATATCTAGTATAACCAGCGTGTTTGAGTCTACCTATGTATCAAATGCGGCGCTTCGATTGATTGAATACTTGTTTGCGCTTTGTGGCCTACGTGCCTACCTGGGTGCCTATGATCAGTTCGGTTGCCAGCTAGTCCTCTACCAGGGGACACCTCGCAGCGCATATAGATCAGAACATCAACAAGGCACGGCGCACTGAGCGAAGAAGGGTTGCGACGGCATTTGGTGCCAGTACACACAGCCATCGCCTACCACCATCACGGCCATCGGCATGCCGTATTGGCGACGTCCTCTCCGGCATTGACCGATCCATTCCAGTCCGTCAGCGACGGCGTACCATTGAACAGTATCACGGCGCTTTGATAAGACGCCGTAGTAGTGAAGGATACCGTTCGTCGCCTGTATCCTTCGAGGGTATAACTGTCACTGGACACAATCACGTCGGAGCGCACCCTTTCCGGCCATATCGCAGCATCTCAGGGACGTCGGAGGTCTCATTCAGGGAAATGCGACGTCGCAGCATAGAGTAGTGGCAGGAAGAGTTGGAGGATCGATAACAGATGCAATAAAAGACAAGGACTGAGCGAACGGGGCAATCCCCCTGATATCTGCCCCCACGCCCTTGCGAGCTGTAAGTAAGGTAAGCACGGTACTTTTTGAAGGATTTAAGACCTGGTGGCGGGAGTGGGGATTCAGCCGTTGTTGCATGGGCTGCGCACTCCCCGTCAAGCCTGTTCAGGTCCCCCTGTGCCGTGCATGCTAGGCACTCGCACCCCCTGCGAGGTCCTTCTCGGATGCATAGTCCGTGTGGCGCGAGTTGGAGAGTAGGTCATGCAGCATGCCGCACTCTGTACGAGACACCACCCTCCGCCCGTACAGGTGTGCAGTGTGGTGTGTTGGTTCTAAGCTCAACTACCCCGCTACTTTACTATGACAGAAGATGCGAAGAGGAAGCAGAGTGGCGGCGAAAGTTTCCGTAAAGCCATCGCAGTGTTTACTTGTCTGTCTCGACTTCCTGAAAGATTGAGACAGATCGTGCCGAATGTACTTTGCTGACAGCATCTCCGGACCCCAATCAATACTTACCTCTTTTCGTCATCTGCAGAACCTGTCGGGCGTAAAGGCAGCCCCTTGGTTGGCAATGATGTGCTTATCTGTGCATGCGCATCTTGATCGAGGCTCTCGTCGCTGACGGATGGCGTAAGCCATGTATGTGCTTCTATTCTGCGACCACCACCCATTACGGACCTGTTCGCCACGGCTATGGAGTGCTGCCCTTACAATGGCAAACCGGATGTTCTCCCAGTGCCTTCCGTCTGTAGACCCATGCGTGGGACTTTGCTCAAGTAGAACTATGATCACTTCAACTGAGCGTTTGAAAAGTGATCATCGTAATAACCGCGACGATGGGTACCAAAAGGAGCTGGGTGGCAGCTCTCTCATGTCAAGAACCAGCAACATGTCAGAATCTTTCGATCATGTTCGACTCGCTCACATGGACTCATTGGATACTGTTGCTTGTTTCGCTGTGTTGGGTCATTGGCTCCTCTTTCGAGTCCTCGCCCAGAGTCCGCGATGCTCCAGTCCACGGCGCACGATGGAGTTTTGAGCCGTCATTGCTCACAAAGTCGCGATTCGTCTCCAACGCGAAATCTATCATCTCGAGTGGATATGCAAAGGTAGGTGATGG
Source organism: Xylariaceae sp. FL0255 (assembly GCA_022578795.1). NCBI lineage: Eukaryota > Fungi > Ascomycota > Sordariomycetes > Xylariales > Xylariaceae > Xylariaceae sp. FL0255. The sequence goes on along the minus strand of MU388985.1, from coordinate 16,691 downwards.
TTGTCTGACATTCAGTATCTGTAGTACGAAAACAATCTCGTCAGAATTTTGCTAAAAACAAATCTTCCAAGTTTCCCGGCCGACCCTTCGTCGTGCGGCGGCACGGGGTCGACATCACCGTTCTACCGCACCGGTATCTGTCTGAGCTACGCTTGGCGACAGCCGATCAACTCAGTTCCGTGAGAGTCATGGCCAAGAACATGACACATGAGTACACCAAGTCGACGTTTCTGATGCACTCCGACCTGCATTTTCGGGCTGTTCAGAACAAGATGACGCCGGAACTGCCGCTGTACATCGAGAAAGCGATAGAAGAGATCAACTATGGGCATGTGCTTGAGGTGCCCAAAGTAGAAGGTAAGCGATCTCTGTCTCGTCGAGTACGATATGTCGTTGAGATGAAAACGGTGAGACACGCGATGAATGATCGAGCTGACGATGAGACTAGAATGGGTCGAGATGGACGTGCAGCCTGCCGTTCGCATGCTAGTCGCTCGAATCACCTCCGTGATCATGATTGGGCCTGAAAAGGGTCGAGATCCAGATTGGCTCAACTTGATTATCGAGTTTCCAGGCAGCTTACTCGGAGTGGCCTATACTCTCCGCTGGTTCCCTCCCTGGATGCATCGCTTCGTGGCACTGTGCCTCCCAGCGCGGCGCAGGTTGAACATGAAATACAAAGCAGCCTATGAATTCCTGCTACCACTCATAGAGCGGCATCGCGCAGTAAAGGGGAGTCACAGTCCAAATGAAAGAATCTATGAGGAGGAGGACGACGATACGCTGCTCTCGTGGATGATTAGGCATGGCAACGCTGAGGAAACAAAGGCGGAAGAAATGTCGGCCCGTCAAATTCTCCTCACGCTCGCGAGCATCCACACGACTTCCATGACGGTGACGAACATTCTTTATGATCTCTGCGAGCACCGGGAATGGATACCGGTCTTGCGACAAGAGATCTCTCAAGTCACTCGACAGTTTGGTGCCCTTGACATAGACTCTACGACCTGCAAACCCTTGCAATGGCTGCAGAAGCTGGAGAAGATGAACAGTTTCATGGTAGAGACGCTCAGGTTCCGGCCTCCGCTTCTTCGTAAGTGCCTTTCCCCAACCTTTCTCGAGCTTTTAAGTACCTACCTAGTCCTTGGATATTCACTGAGCACTCAACAGTTTCACCACAACGAGAAGCAATGCAGCCAATCGTACTGCAAGATGGCCTTCGCATCCCGAAAGGCACCAGAATCTCATGGGCAAGTTGGGATCACCTTAACTCCAACCATATTACGCCCAACCCAGAGGTCTTCGACTCCATGAGGAGCTACCGGAAACGCCAGCAGGGCGGTCCCGAAGAGAAGACCAGACACTTAGCGGGGCAGATGGACATCAACAATCTGACTTTCGGATACGGCAAGCTCGCCTGTCCGGGACGGACCTTCGCTATCGCTGAGGCACAGGTGATACTCGTGAGGCTGCTGAACAAGTTTGACTTCAGGTTCTGCGACGGAGAGGGAAGGCCGAAGGACATGTTTGCTGATGAGCAGATGTATCCTAATCCGAGGGCAAAGTTGATGGTCAGGAGGAGAAAGAGTCCCAGTAAGCTAGCAGAATGATTCGTATTGTAGACTGTGCCCGAAGTTTACTGAGAGTTCTTTGTCGCATATACGGATACGATTTGGAAAATCTAGGGTTTTAGAGGGCAGAATAACAGGTTTTAGCCAATTGGATAGTACGTAAATATAAATCCGCTGTTTAGCTATAATTAAGATTGCTTTGCTATGCCTATACCCGTCCTATTAGCCTCCCAGTACCTTTTTAAAACTGTATAAATACATGTACATGGCTGGATAATGGATTTACCATGCCCAGCTATCATCGCCCTTTTTTATTAGCCTAATGAGGTAATCTGAGTCAGTTCAGAATTCTAAATTTTGTAAGTGAGAAAAAATATGAATTCTTTTCCCAATGTCTGCGAAACAGCGGCAAGGCGAACCCGGTGTTGGCTCGCTGAGTAAAATTGAGCATAGGTATGGTACTTCTGTAGGTAGGCAGGCATCAGTCATTCTCGCACTGTCCAATCCTACGGCAGGTCGGGTGCAGCTTGGGGTCTCATTGATGAATGCAACATGGAAGAAAAGAAATTTTCAATGCGAGAAAGAACGACAGCTTCTAGACCTGTAGAGAGATCCGGTACCTGGATTTGATATTTGACGACCGGGATGCCGCGACCCATGAAGCTGGAAGCCCATGCTCTCGCTCGCTCGTCCCTGTTAGCAAACTTCCCCATGTTCAAGATGGCTTCAATTAAACGACTGTCACTTAATTCTGGGCTACTATTTGCAAGGTCAATATGCGCACTACTTTCTGACGACCTAATTCAAATCGCAAGGGTAGACTCCGGATCTCAGGCACTGATAGACAGCCTCACGAAATCATCCAAACTCATCGACGATGCCATCAACCCCCCGGCAAACGTCACGGCTTCAGTGAATGTCCAGAAGGCCGCTTCTGCATGTGAAATCGCGACACTTATCTTGCAAAGCAGTCAGGTGTATGAGAACAAGAACAGGGCAGATCAGCAGTACACAGACGAAGAAGTAATAAACTGGTGAGTCCCTACAAACCAACAGTACCTAGATCTTACAGACCCTTTCCCTCCTAACTCCCTTCCCAGGTCCGAGACCTGCTGGTTAGCAGCCAACTGCTTCGTCCGTCCACAAGATGCCGTCGAGGTCGCCCTCTTGATGAGCATTGTCAAAACAACGGGAGCCAAATTCGCCGTTCGCAGCGGAGGCCATAACCCCAATGCCGGGTTCGCGAGCGTCGGCCGCGATGGTGTCCTGATCGACTTGCAGGATTTGAAGGACCTCTCTATCGACGCGACAGGCACGCTCTCCGCCGGCCCAGGCCATCGCTGGATTGATCTGTATGATTTCAGTGATGAGCATAATAGGACGGTCAAAGGTGGTCGGACTGCTGACGTTGGGATCCCTGGGTTCTTATTGGGAGGTGTGTGACTCGGGCGGCGGGTTATTTGCGCAACATGGAATTTAGTCTTATGGCTAACTGAATTGCAGGCGGAATGCCGTACTTCCCTTCGCTTCAAGGATTAGGTGCTGACAGCATCATCAACTACGCAGTATGGGATTCCCTTCCTTGTCATGCTCAACTGGACCCTAGCTGGACCCTGAATTCAGCATCACGCTCATCGACGACTAACCAGAATCCCTGTCACAGCTGGTTCTCTCAAATTCAACTATGATCAACGCCAATGCGCAAGAAAACAGCGAGATCTTCGACGCACTGAAGGGCGGCGGCGCGAATTTCGGTAGGGCCCCTTCTATCAATCACCTGCACCGTACTGACTGACTGAACGGGATACAGGCATCGTAACTCGGTTCGTTATAGAGACATACCCATTGATCCATGCTCAGTATGAAGTGAACCTCTACAACGTATCAGACTACATCAATATCTTCGCGGCGACCATGAAGCTTCAGCAAGCAATGGAGTTGGACCCGAAGATCGACGCATACGTGACTGTGACACCAACAGTTGTTGTCGTCGGGATGTTCTACGCTGACTGGCTGTCTGAGCGACCTTCTGCGTTCGATGGGTTCTATCAGTTAGATAGTCTGGTCGGGTCAATGGTTCCCCTGACGAACGGCACGGTCACCAGTCTGGCTGCGGATCTCGCTGCTAATACCCCGAGCTATAATGCCAGGTGAGTATTGACGCATCGCTCCTCCAGGCCAGATCGTGCTGCGACCGGTAGGCCGTACTGATTTAAGGGACACCAGGAGATACACCGCAGCTATCACTACTTTGGTAGAATCACAGCTCTATGTCGAGTATCAAAGATACTTCTTACAGGTATTAGAGACCGCCGAGTCAGAGTTCGCTGCCAACCTGTCATACACCATCCAGCCCGTCTCTTCGTCTATGGTCCGCGAAGGCAATGCGAAACGAGGAAACACGCTCGGCCTCACAGAAGTTGCTCAGACATGTCAGTGATCACCACTCCTTCAACTCCCTACTACTCACATTACCTTAGAAATTAAGTACCTAAGCTAACAGGTTTCATGAATGATGCAGGGTGGTCAATAGTAGTCGAATGGGCAGACGAAGCCGACGACGCCGCGGCGCATACCACATTAAACAGTCTCCTCGACGCGCTAGCCACGATGGCGCAGAACAAGGATCTCGTGATGGAGTTCCGCTTCATGAACGATGCTAACCATGATCAGGATGTTCTCGGTTCCTACGGAACGACCAACCTCGACCGGATCAGTGCCGCTGCGGAAGCGGCGGATCCTGAGGGATTGCTGCAGGCCCTGCAGAATGATGGCTTCCTGTTACGGAATACGTAGGTAGCTTTTTATTGGATCGTAGAGACGGGGCATGCTGATATATAGACTGCCATTGGCTACTTCAGATGCGATCTTCTGGGGGGATCTTCGATTCTGAATGGGCGGTTTCTTGTAAGTCTAGGACATACGCATGGTACTTCGAAGTTCGTAGAGGAGGTTTTTTCCGTTCATCCGATTAGACTACAAATCTTGGAGAACACGATCAAATATTCATCGCGTGTATGAGTGCCAGTGTCCACCAAAAGTATCAGCGTGATGGTCATACTCAACGGTGAATACGTTATGTACTATGTAGGGTGAGGACATCCGATAACCTGATTGGCTGTGATGTACCGAGTGCATCATGTACTTCGGCATAGAGGCTTAACACAAGCTCTGAGTAGGTACTGTACTTCATAGCCCCTAAATACAGCGCGAAGAGAGCCCCTTAAGTCGTGTGTGAACCGTGTGAACCGTTTCACTCAGACAGTGTACCTATCAATATAGCCTTCGAAATCATGTAGATGCAATTATCTGAACGGGGTTCAAGGGGGCGATGACCTTACCTATTGGAGGAGGCGTTTCGTTTCGAGATCTGTCGACCTTGACGGACGTTGCATCCCTTCGTATAAGATATGATGTATATTGGTTGCTGTCTTGGCAGACGCAGAAATCATTGGATCTGTACAAATTCACGCGGCTAATCGTTACTTCTGCGACGCTCGCCAAAGTTGGGACTAGATCAGATGGAGCCTAGACCTGCGGCATTCCGGTTGAGTTAAGGGACCCTACGGTCGGCCAGAAGGCTGACTATCCCAAATGCCGTCAGACCGCAAAAATCTAGTACTACGTTCACGCCTATATTATTATAATAAATTATACGCTATTATTAGATTTTATAATTCGTAATATATAATATTTGTAGGTTTATTTAATTTAATATAATTTATAAATTTAACGCCGAAATATATATATCTATATATTTATTTTCTATTTTACGTAACTTTTAGTATTATATTATATTATATTAAAATTATATTTCGTTTAAAATAATTTCTATAAACGCTAATATTTATTAATAAAAAAGTATTTTTTATATTATTAAATATGTATAAATATTAATTACTATAATGACGTTTTTAAAAAAGTTTCGTTAATTTTACTAATAATTTGTATCGGTTTAGTTATATAATATTTTAAATAACTATTTTATTTTTACGTTTATATTAAACGCCTAGATTTTTAATTTTTATAATAGACTATAATCGTTATTTTTTTATAATAACTATTAATAATTTTAATATTTTAACTATATCTATTAAAAAAGCCTATAGTTTTAAAAAAAACGGTATTATAAAAACTACAGCCGTTAATTTTAAAAATAAAAAAAATTGGTTATTTTTTATATTTATTATATTAACGCAATTTTATATGAAACCGGAAAATATAAATATTTTAATTATAACAAAATTAAAGCTATATATTATTATAAATTAGTTAAATTTAATTTTTTAAAAATATATAAAAATTAATTAAATTTAGTTTATAAATTAAAAGATATTTTTTATTTTTTAGTTTTATAAATATATTTTAATAAAACTAAACTAATTAATATGATTTTAAATAATAATAAAATAAATATTATTAAACTATTTTTTTTAAAATTTAAGTTTATTTAGTTATATAATTTTAAAACAGTAATAAAAATTAGCGTAAATATTAATATATAAATTAATATATTTTGTTAAATAATTATATAGAGAAATAGAAGGTATAATATAGGGCATATATAGTCCCTATAATATAGGTATAATCGCTAATAGGTTCAGTGGGAGTATAGTATAGGTAAATTCCTTTTGGGGGGTAAATTATTCGGAGTTTAATTCCTATAATGTGTTTTGAGGCCTATAGGGTAGGGCTTTATAGGTGAGGGATCTGAATGAGTGTTATTGACTGTTTTGTTATATAAAAATTTATATAAATTTAGAGGGAAATTCTTTTTATTTTTATAATAGAAGGGGGATTTATTATAACTACTGTAATTTGTTAAATTATAGTAGGCTATTGATGCTTAACGGTGCCTAATATATACGATATAGCGCTATTAATATATTTATAGTAGATTTGACCTACTGAAACAGATTTAACTAGATGGATAAGCGCTAGGATTAACTATCTTCCTAATAGGGTAGGTAATGTTAAGATAGACAGAAATATTGAGTTTTTATACCGATTTATAGGGTAATTTTTCTTAAACTTTATCTATTATCTAGAATAAAGCTATATAATAGTTTTATTAAGAAAGTAATTTAGGGAATAAATTACTAGCTTTTTGCAGCTATAATTTAGTGTGTTGTTAACTGAAATTAAAGGGTAGGACCTTTTAATTTTAACAAATTATAACGCTAAAATTTAAAAAAAAAAAAAATATAGCAGCTTCGAAAAAAAAAAAGCAATAAAAAAAATTGCCGAAAATATTAATAATAATACTAATATTAAACGTTAATATTATTATAAATAGTTTAATTAAATAAAGAATATTACTAAAATAAATTAAAAAAAAAAAAACTAGTTTTATTAATAAATTACTTTTTATAATATAAATTAAAAAAAAATACTATAATATATTAATATTTATTATAAAAAAGGAAATTTTTTATAAAAAAATTACTATTTTTATTAATATATTAATTATTAAACTTAAAAAACGAAATAAACTAAAGCTAAAAAATAGATTTAAATTTTTATTATTATTATTAATTATTAAATAAACTATTAAAATATAAATTAAATATATTTAATAAAATATTTAAAAACTGTATAGTTATTAAAACTTTTTATTTAAAACTAATAATATATTTAAAATAAATAGAAATTTACTAAAAAATTAAATATTTAATATAAATTTATTTAGTTTAATTAGTAATTTTGTTAAAATATTAATATATTAAAATATATAAAAATATATATTAAAAATTAAAATTTTTAAACTTAATTTTTATTATACTAATTTATAATTAATTTTATATTATCGATATTAATTTTTTTTTATAAAATATTATTTAATATAATTAAAAAATATTTAATAATATTTAATAATATTATATATTTTATATATTAATTAAAATTATTTAAATCTATTAGTTTTATTTTGTTTAAATAATTTAAATTAATATTTAAATTATATAACGTTTTTAAAATATTATATTATTTATATTTCGGCTTAATAAATTTTTTAATAAAAAATTTTTAATTATTTTTGTTAAAATTATAGAGTATTACCCTATAATTAATAATAACATTACTACCTGACTTCTTTTGTAAAAACTAATAGTAACAATAAAGCTTTATAGCGCTATATAACAACTGCGCCTTTTAATAGCGATATAGTTTAAATTTTAATAGCATAAGCTTTAATTATGCTTTATAAAGTTATTAAAAGTATTTTTATAAATTTTTAAAACTTTATAAATTTTAGGGCATATAGTAACTTATTTTTATTATAATTTAGCTTTTTAAATTTAATAAATAACTATTAAAATCTTTTAAAGCTTATTGAATTTGTCTATTTATAAAAAAACACTTTTTTTGTAAATAACGAAATTAGAAAAATCGAAAGAAAAGTAATTTCGGCTATTTCTAGTATTTAAAACCTAAAATTAATAATAAAAATTTATTATCGTTATTTGCTTTTATTTATTTTATCGATTATTTAAATATATTATTTAAATTTAGTTATTTTAGTTTTAAATATTCTATTATATTAGCTATATTTTAAGGGATTTTATTAAAAAAATTATACCTAGTATTATATAATATTTTTTTTAACTTTTTAATAAATTATAAACTTAGTATTTAAATACTAAGTTTAAAGTTATATTTATTAATTATCGATTTTATTATAAATTTTATTTTTTTAACGCTTTTAACGATTTGCTATAAAAAACCTTTTTTTTATAATAATTTATTTTATAATTATATTAATGCTATAAAATATTATAGATATCGAAAAAATAGAATTTAAATTTGTTTTATTTCTTTTACTTATTCTAAATTCCTTTGCCGATTAAATTTTTACTTTAAAAAATTATATTAAAATTTTAATAATAATTTTTATAAAAATTTAGTTAAACTTTACTAAAATAATTTAGAAATTAAAAACTTTTATAAAAAAAGTTTTGCCTATTAAAACTCCGAAATTTATAGGCTTTATTTTAAATACTATAAATATTTTTAATTTATTTAAACTTACTATTATTAGATTTAATAAATCTATTAATAAGTTTTTTAATTTAAAATAACCTCTTTTATATAAAAAGTTAAAAATATTATTATATTTTTTAACGTAAAAAATTTTAATATTTTTATTGTTTTTATTAAATTTTTAATATAGTAAATAAAAAATTAGCAAAAAAAATAACTAAATAGCTATATTTTTTTAATAAGAGCGCTAAATTAGTTAGTAAATTTAATTATTTTACCTAATTTTAAAGGTTATAAATAGCTTTTTAAACTATTAATTATAATATATTTTTAGAAAATTTATCGATAGTAGCTATTTTAAAAAATAGAAATAAGCTATTATTTTTAATATATTTTGTAACTTCTTTTTTTTAATAGTTAAAAATATTATAACTTTTTCTATAAACTTTATAAAAATTTATAAACATTTTATAAACTTTTATAAACTTTCGAATAAAAGGTTCCGAAACGATTTTATTTAAAAATTTAACTTTTTCAAATATAATCGATTAATTAAAATTATTAAATTTAATGCTAAATTTAATAATTTAATAACTTAATTAAGTTATTATAAAATTAATATATTTTCTATAAATTAATATAATAATTATTTTAAAATATTAAAAAATTATTATAATATTTAAATTAATTAAATTTAGTAAATTATTAAAATTTTAATTTATTTAAAACTTACTAAAATTATTTTAAATTTTAAAAATAACTTACTATTTAATAAATCAGATAATAAGCTTTTTATTTAATTTTTAATAATAGACATTTTTTAAAATTTTAAAATAAGCAAAAAGCTTAAAAATTAATTAAAACTATTTAAATTTATTAATTAAATTAATAATTCTACTAATTATTTTTTTAATTCGAATTTATCGTTTTTTAATAATAATAAATCGAATTAAAAAAAAAAAAAAATAAAAACGTAGCTATAAAAAAAGCAATAATTAGTTTAAAAATAATAATAAATTTTCGAATAAATTATTTAAAAAAACTATTAACTAAATTAGTTTTAATTTATATATTTTAATTAATATTCCAAACTTTATATTCGGTTTTTTATATTTTATATCTTTAAATATTATTTTTAAACTATTTTATATTAATAGAATATTTACTATTTTAAATATTATATTAGTTTTAATAAAACTACTATAATTTTATAATATTAAATTAACAATATTTATAAAATATAATTGAAATAATTTTTTTAACTATATTAAATATAATTTTTTAAATAATATATATATTGTTACGAGCTTTTTAAAACTTAAAAAAATCGGAAAAGTCCAAATTTTAGCGCATATTATAAAACGTTAATATTATTTTATAGTATTTTTTAAAATATTATATATATTTAAATTTAATATTAATATTATTTTAAAAGCTTAATATTATATTAAAAAAGGTTATATAAAAAAATTAAAGCTATTTAATAAAAAAAAAACTTATTTAGCTACTTTAAAATTCAAAAATAATAGCTTTTTTATAGCTTAAAAAAATATAGATTTTAATTAATAATTTCAAATTTAAAACAAAATAGTAAATATTTTAAACTTTAGTTATATTAAAATAATCCGTTAAATCTTTAATATAAATAAATTTTTAGTTTTATTAATAAATTATTTTAATAATAAAATATCTTTTTTTATAAAAATTAAAAATATTTTATAAAATTATATTTTAGTTTAATTTTTTAATAGTAAAATATTTATTTTAAAAAAAGTTAATAATATTAAAAAACTTTAAACTTTAAATTTTAAAATACCTTTTTTTTAGGTAAATTTTTTTGTAGAAATTAAAAAAACTAGAATTATTAGTATTAATTTATTTTTACTACGGGTTTTCGAAAATATTTTTTTTAGCAATTTAAATTTTCCTAAATAGGAAATTTTATTTTATAATAATAATTTTATTTCTAAATCTATTGATTTAATTTACTAAATATTTTTTCGAAAAACTTTATAGCTATATTATAAATTTAGCTATTAAAGCTTAAATTTATTAAAAAAAACCGCTAAATTAAGCGTTAAATTATTTAATATAAATATTATTTAATTAAAAAATTTCTAATATAAAATTTATAAATTAATAAAAGCTATTTAATAGTTAAATTTTACCGTAATTCTAAATTTTTAGCAAGTTTTAAATATTATAAAAAAAAATTTATTTATTATTAAGCTTTATTTATATAATAAACAATTTTATAGTTTTATTTTAGTAAACTAAAAATTTTAAAAATAATAAATTATTTTATTAAAATAAAAAAATATTAAATATATATTTTTAGCAATAAAAAGCCGATTTAAGTTTTTTAAAAATCGCTATAACTGCTACTTTTTTTAATTTTATTTCGATTAAAATTTTAAAACTTATAATAAATTAATAAATAACTAGTTATAAAATAAAAAAATCGAATTTACTATTTTATATATTTATATTTATAAAAAAAATAGACTATTAAAATAATTAATTTAAATTATTTTAAATCGATTATATTTTATATTTAAAATTTTAAACATTTTAAACTATTTATAATATTATATTATAAATTAAATAATAAAATTAATTAACTATATTATAATTATTAATAAAAAATTATTTTTTAAATAGCTATTTTTAAATAAATTAGATCTAAATTTAATATTTTACAAAATTAATTACGATAAATTTATAATTATTAGTAATAATTATACTATTTTTATATTTAAAAAAAAATAATAAAAAACTTATAAATTTATTAATAGAGCTAAAAAAAGCAAAATTTTTATAATTTTAGGTAATTTAACTTATTTAATATATATTTCTAAATATTATATAATATTTAAAACAAAACTAGTTAAAATAATTAAATTTTTAATATTTATAAAAGCTATTTTAGTAAAATATTTACTAAAATATTTACTAATAAATTTATTAATAAAAAAAATATCGATAAATTTTTTATTTAAATTGAAAATTTTGTTTTAAAAAAAGCTACTTTAAATTATTTAAATAGCTTAAATTTAAAAATTAATATCGACTTTTAAAATAAAATTTTTTTTAATAATTTTAAATCAAATTTAAATATATTTTTAAATTTTAAATATTTTTTTTCGGAAAACCTTAAATTTTCTAATTTTATTTTAGATTTATTTTTTATAAATTTTTTTTAATAACTTATTATAATAGATTTATTTTTTATAACTAATATTAATAAAAATCAATATAAACCTATAATTTTTTTTTAAAAAACAAAAGCTTTAATAAATTAGCTAATTTTAAACTATTTTTTTTAATAATTAAAAATTTTTTTTTTAAAATAAACTTTTTTATATAATTAAATTTTATATAATATTTTATTTATTAAATTATATATATTATAATTAATATTAAATTATAGCTTAAATCGCTATTTTAAACGCTAAAAAGTTTTTTAATAAAAAAATAGTTTATTATATATAAAAATAAATTTCGATAGCTATTATTTATTAAAACTTTGAAATTTATTGCTAAAAAAAACGTTAAATAAAAAACTATTAATATATAATAAATATTAAAACCTAAAATTAATTAATAAAATTATATATATAAATTTAAATCTCGTTTCGTTACTAGAAGTTTTAAATAAATCGAAAATATTAATTATAATAAAACTTTCGTAGCTATTATAATTCTATTTATTTAGAAAATTTTCTTAATTTTAGCTATTTTAAACGGCTAAATAACTAAGTAAATAGATTTTATAAATATATTTTTATATAATAATCTATAAAAAATAATTTATTTTCTATTTTTAAATATATTAAAAATAGTATTAAAAAATCTAAAATTATTAAAATTTGCTATAAAATATAGTTATAATCTTTTTATAAAGCAAATTTTAGTAATTTTTAAAACTTTATATAATTTAAAATAAGCTTCTAAAATTTAGTAAAAAAAATTTATTAAAATTGTAAAAAATTTCGGTTTTTTTTCTTTAATTTTAGACCTTTTAATATATTAAAATATTAATATAAATTATTATATTATTATTTATATTAATAATTGCTTTATTATAAAGCTAAATTTTGCTTATTTTAAAGCTTTAAAAATTTAATTAAATAAAGAGATTTTTATCGAAAATAAAAGCCCTATAATTTAGTTTTTAAAAACTTTAATTATTTATAATATAGCTATTTAAATTTTATATTTAAATTAAAATTAATATATTAAATAAGCGCTAATTAAACTAAATTTAGTAAATATTAAATCTATTAAAATACTATTTTTAATAGGTTTAATTTATTTTATTAATTATAAACTTTTAATCTTTAATTTAAAATAATATTAAATATTAATAAATATTATAATATATACTATAATAATTACTAAAATTAATATTATTTTTATAATATAATAGTTATTATAATATATATATATTTTAAAAAAAATATATTTTATAAAAGCTAAATATTTTTTTCGATATTTAAAAAATATTATAAAATTATCGATTTATTATAAAATAAATCTAATTTATCTATATTTTAAAAATTTTTATTTTAAAAATTTTTAGCTAATTATTATAATAAATAGCGATTTTGCCGGATATAAAATTACGGGAAAATCTATTTAGGGGATATTTGGTAACTATTATAGATATTATTATTGTTTAGAAATTAAAAAAAGCTTTTATTATTATATTATTTATTTTAGAAATTGAATTTATAGCTTTTATAGAGGCTATTTGTAAAATAGAGTAGTTATGAGGATTTTATTAAAAAATTGGGTATTTAATTATTTTACTAGTTACTATATTTTTTAATAATATAGGGGCTATAAAGGCTTTAAAAGATTTTAAATATTATAATTATACAAAATATATTTTAGTAAATTTTTAATACGTTTAATAGAATATTAATAGTAAAATTATTGCTATATTTTATTTAAATATAGTAAATATATTAGCTAATAGCTTTATTAAATTATTAAATATAGTTAAATAAGCTTATTTTTAACAATTAGCTAGGTTGTGCTATTTTATAGTTTCTGGTAAATAAAATCTATTTATTATATAGATTTAGGTTTGATTTCTAATTAAACCATTTTTTTGGGGTTTTTTTTTTGATTTGATCAGTTTTCTTTTATTTTTGCTAGCCTTTATTTAAAAATTCTAGGTATTAATATTAAAAAAAAGTATTAAAATTATAGAGTATTATTTTATAATTAATAACAATACTGCTACCCGATTTTTTTTATAGAAATTAATAGTAGCAATAAAGCCTTATAGCGCTATACAGCGACTACGTTTTTTAATAGCGATATAGTTTAGATTTTGGTAGTATAAATTTTAGTTATATTTTATAGAGCTATTAAAAATATTTTTATAGATTTTCGAAATTTTATAAATTTTAGCGTTTATAGCAACTTATTTTTACTATAATTTAGTTTTTTAAATTTAATAAATAATTATTAAAGTTCCCTAAGGTTTATTAAATCTATTTATTTATAAAAAGGTATTTTTCCCGAAAATAACAAAGTTATAAAAATTAATAGAAGAGTAATTTCGGTTATTTCTAGATTTTAGAACCCGAGATTAGTAATAAAAATTTGTTATTCCTATTTGCTTTTATTTATTTTGTCGATTATTTAAATATATTATTTAAACTTAGTTATTTTAGCTCCGGATATTTTATTATACTAGCTGTGTCTTGAGGGATCTTACTAAAGAAACTATACCCGGTATTATATGGTACCCTCCTTGACTTTTCAATAATTATTATTTAACTTTTTTTATAAAAATTAATAGTAACAATAAAGCTTTATAATATTATACGGTAATTGCGTTTCTTAATAACGATATAATTTAGATTTTAATAATATAAATTTTAATTATATTTTATAAAGCTATTAAAAATATTTTTATAAATTTCTAAAATTTTATAAATTTTAACATTTATAGCAGTTTATTTTTACTATAATTTAGCTTTTTAAATTTAATAAATAAATATTAAAATTTTCTAAAATTTACTAAATTTGTCTATTTATAAAAAAGTATTTTTTTTGTAAATAACGAAGTTAAAAAAATCAAAAAAGGAATAATTTTGGCTATTTCTAGTATTTAAAACCTAAAATTAGTAATAAAAACTTATTATCGCTACTTACTTTTATTTACTCTATCGATTACCTAAATATATTATTTAAGTTTAGTTATTTTAACTCTAGATATTTTATTATACTAGCTAAATCTTGAGGGATCTTACTAAAGAAACCATACCTAATATTATATAATACCCTCCTTAACCTTCCAATAATTTTTAATATATATATATAAATTATTATATAATTATATATATTTATAATAAAAAACATACCTATTAATAAATATAAAATTATTTTTAAACTAATTTATATATAATAATATAAATATATTATAAATAGTTAAAATATTTTAAAGCAAATATTTATTTAATTAAATATTATTTAAATTAGTTAACTGCTACAAAATATTTAACTATTTAAAATTAATATTAGTTTTATAATTAATAAAATAGCGGTTTTTATCGAAATTAAAATAATTATATAAAAATATACTAAATATAATATATAAATATAATTTCTATTTTTTTATAAAATAGTTATTTTATAATTATATAAATTTTTTAAATTTAAATCGAAATATTAGTATAAAAATATATAGCAAAATTATACGATTTTTAAAATATTCTTTTAATTAACCGTTATTATTTATTAACTATTTAAAATATGTTTTTTATAAAATAAATATATAAATATATAAATAGAAATATTAAAAAATAGAATTTATAATCTAAAATTAATTCTAGCTAGTAATTATTTATTACTACTAATTTTTAATTTTATTATTATAAATATTTTTACTAATAATTTAAATATTACGTTAACGTAAAAATATTATAAAATTATTTAAGTTTATATTATATTTAAATATATTTTTTATATAAATATAAAAAATATTAAAATACTCTAATAGTTTTTATAATATTCGTTTTTCGTAATAGAAAAATTTAGTATTATATATAGCTAATAATAAATAATAATATAAAATTATAATTATATTTAATTTAAATCTATAATTTAAATATATAGATTAAAAAATATAATTTAGCTTAATAATAATATAAATATATTAAATAAAAATAAAAGAAATAATATACATTATAAAACTATAATATATTTAAATAATATACCGAAAAAAAGCATTAATAATAGTATAGATTTTAAATTTATATTTTATAAATTTTAAATACATATTTATAAAAATAATATAGTTTAAATTAAACGTAATAAATCTAAATTATTTCCAATATTTTTTTTTTTTACAAACGCGGATATATTTATTATAGTATTTTTATAATATTTTTCGTACTATATTACGATTTAAATTATAGCTATATTAATAAATATATATATAAAAAAAACTTTTACTAAAATATTATATAATAGTTTATACTTTTTTTTTAAATTTAAAAAATATATATAATAAAGTTTTATATTTTGTTACAAATTATTATAATAAATAACGAAAAATACTAAAATTTTTATAGATTTTTTTAATACTATTAATAAAAACCGAAAAGTTTTCGTAAATAAATATTTTAAATAAAAATTTATTAATCTATTTTTTTTTAAAAAAAATATCGTTAATCGATTAATAACTATATTAGAAAATTTAATATATATTTAGTTAAACTAAACTTTTTAAACTTATAGTTGTTAGTAAAAAACGGAATAATTAATTAATATATTATATTATTTTTATAACTAAATAAATAAATTAGCAATAAAAATAGCAAATTTATATAAACTAAATATCTATTATTTATAAAATTAAAAATCTGTAGCAATAAGCGCTATAATAAATAAAATAAATAAATAAAAAATTAAAAAGTAAAGAAAAAATTTAATAATATAATATAAAATAAATTATAAATATAATTATATTTTTTTTTAATTTATTTATTTATTTTATTTTAAATTTAAAATTATAAAAAAATTTTTTAAATATATTTAAAAATAATATTATTTTAATTAATTAAAATATTTTATATATATTTAAATATTATTTAAATATAAATAATTAATTAAATTAAATTT
>MU388984.1:0-69098 GCA_022578795.1 Xylariaceae sp. FL0255 | reverse complement strand
AAACGCGTTCTTTGTTGATGGGGTCTACGGGAAATGAGCTAATCAAACTGTTGCAAAGGGGGGGGTGTTGCAGAGGGTGGTCAAAGCGGTTAGTAGAGAGGGGCGGTGCGTAGGGGTGCTAGTATAGAAGCTAGGGGGGGCAACACAACCTGCCGACGGTGATGACGAACTTCCTCTTTTCTCCCTCTCCCTCCCTCTCCCTCTCTCTCTCTCTCGTTCGCCGCGCTGTCCCTATCTCTTTCGCCACTCCATTCCTTCTTTCTGTCTTTCCTCCCCCATCGCCCATCACCCCACCCTGGTCGACTCTTCATCCGCACACTGTCTGGCCTTGTCCCTGTGCACCCCGAACAAAGAGAAAGCATCTGTGCTCGAGTCTTGAACCAACACCAACCGTCCATTTGGTAATACCCCAGCGTAGCTACTATGTCGTCACGCCCACTCTCGGGCAGCTATTTTCCCTCACACCACCCACCGCCCCAGACTGTGCCCGTCGAGGATCAGACCATCTCGAATACCCTGGCCAATTCCTACAGCGCCCATCCTGTCGCCGACAACCCCAACCGCCAGCCCAAGTTCAACGAGGAGTGGGATACCAGCGTCAGAGGCAGCTCTGTCCTCGACGGCTCGACCCTGCAGCAACACCAGAGATCCATGAGCCCTAATATCCAGCGCTCCAACTCCGCCATGTCCCAGCGCTCCGAAGTCATCACCGGCGATGCTGCCAGCACCCACAGCATCTCTTTGTCTAGGGGAAATACCCTCAAGAAGAAGGCCTCCCTGCGCCGGAGCGGCAGCTTGAAGCGCTCTAGCAGCCGGAGGAGCATGAAGGCCGGTAGCGTAAGGAGCCTGGCCTTGCAGAGTTCTCACGACATAGATGAGCTACATAGCGCCTTCTACTGCCCCATTCCCACCTCCGGCACACCCACAGAGGTTCTGGCCAACCGATTTCAAGGCAAGTCGCTAACCCCCCATCTCGACCTGTGCCCTCTCACTGACTCGCTTACCAGCCTGGCGCAAAATCCTCAAGGACATCATCGCCTACTTTCGAGAGATACAGAACCACTACGAGCACCGTTCGAAGTCGCTCATCAAGCTTGCCAATGTGTGCAACAACATCTCTACGCCTCCGGGCTTCCTAGCCTCTGGTGGTCTCGATGATGCCTTACAGGTTCTGCGGGACTATCACAAAACCTCCATGCTCGAGGCAAACAAGGCCAAGGAGATCGAGGAGGACGTTATCCTGGCACTGACAGGGCTCAGGAGCGACCTCAATCAGAAGATGAAAGAAATCAAAAGCCTATCCGGCGACTTCAAGAATTCTGTCGAAAAAGAAATGGACGGCACGAGAAAAGCCGTCAATGCTTTGCAGGAAGTCTTGGGGCATAGCGAGCTAGACTCCTCCACGACGACAGGGAAGCAAGACCCCTACCTGCTGCGTCTAGCCGTCGATCGCCAGGTCGAGCGACAGCTGGATGAAGAGAACTATCTCCATCAAGTACGTGCATCGCTTTTTGAGTATGAACCACGCTGACCTGTTGTGTAGGCTTACCTCAATCTGGAATCCTCCGGCCGTGAGCTTGAGTCAATTGTAGTTGGTGAGATCCAGAAATCATATAATGCATACACAGGTATTCTCAAAAGAGAGGCCGATGCCAATTACGGCACCATCGAAGAACTGCGCCTCGGCCCTATCGCCATGCCCAAGGATCGCGAATGGGCCAACTTTATCCAGCGCGATTCTCAATTTGTAGACCCGGAGATACCAATCAGGACGGCCGACCAAATTCACTACCCTGGTCGGGACCACTACGCCTGTCAAGAAATCAGGGCGGGCCTGCTCGAGCGAAAGAGCAAATATTTGAAAAGCTACACAGGCGGATGGTACGTACACATGATGACTAGGAGAATTGGCCGTTAACCAAGTCGGCAGGTATGTACTCTCACCAACTCATCTGCATGAGT
This sequence comes from Xylariaceae sp. FL0255, assembly GCA_022578795.1. Lineage (NCBI taxonomy): Eukaryota > Fungi > Ascomycota > Sordariomycetes > Xylariales > Xylariaceae > Xylariaceae sp. FL0255. Next base: position 67,136 of record MU388984.1, on the reverse strand, counting down.
TCAAGTCTGCGGACAAGATTGGGGCCCCTGTCATGTCTCTTTATCTACCCGAACAGAAGCTTGGATCGCATTCGACAGAGGGTGGCTCATCCAACAAGTTCATCCTCAAAGGAAGGCAGACTGGGTCGATGCATCGCGGGCATACGTGGGTTTTCCGTGCTGAGAGCCACGATACTATGATGGCTTGGTACGAGGACATTAAGGCCCTCACAGAGAAGACGCCCGAAGAACTGAGCAATTTCGTCAAGGGTCATGCCCGAACATTGTCGCGAGCGTCTAAGCGAAGCGTGACAAGCAGCGACGGAATGGTTGATGAAGAGGATGACGTGCCGTTTTCAGCCGACCCGGCAGTCTCGGCTCACAGCTCCCGCCAGGATTCTTTCCAGAACCGGCCCTCACCAGGTGGGCGATTCCCATCCGATCTCCAGGTCAACGCGCAGCGAGGCTTACTTGTATCGCTGTCACCTACTAGTACTGGGGATGGACATATAGAATACGGAGCTGATCACGGACCCCAAGACCACGATATCATTGCCGCGGCTGCTCTGCCGGGAAGCGGGATTGGAGATCACTACCCGCACAACGCCGCAACGGCCGTCGGGCAGTCGTACGGTAATACATCGACCATGAGAATAGATCAAGCGCCGAGCCATGCAGCAGCCATCGACTATGCAGCTCGACAAGATGGTGTGAACCCGTATAATGGGGAGCCACTGCAGAGGATGAACTCGAACCGCTCGACAAATGTACCGATCGTTGTCGCTGGCCCCGTGTCAGTGGCCTCCCCTCAAGGAACGGGTACCAGCATTGTCACAGATCTGAGCGAAGATTCTGGCATCACCAGCCCTTTCGGAGTCCAGCAACAGGTGACGGGGAGCAACTCGATGAAACAACCATATGCTGCCCAAAATGGCGTGCCCTTTGATAATGGGGGCCACAAGAGACCAGCAGGCCAACGAACGAGTAGCGTACCTCATGTTCCTGGGGAGTATCCTAGGAGTACACCAGGAGGGACGCCGGGAGCTTACTAGCGCGATGTGAAGCATGGGTGCATTGGTTGTTCCTGGGAGGTGGTGTCTCATTAGGAATTGCCCCCTTGACCTGGTTCATTAGTCCTATTGTCTTTCACACTCTACGATAACTGGGCCTGTTTCTGAACAATGGCGCCGACGTAGGCTCGGAGAGTTGGATCTGCTACACAATTGAGGGAATGAGCGCCCTCTCTATCTACTTATTTACTCCCTTTCTCTCTTTCTTCTCGCCCGCTTTCATCTTCATCCTTTCCAGCTCGTGTGGTATTCCGAGGTGGAGTTGTGCCGTGGTTTGTTGAGTATACCTTTTGACATTCAATTCTTGCAGTAGGGTAGACACAACAGTGGCAGAGAAATAACAAGGCTGAACTATAGTAACTCGGCTGCTGTCATTTAGTACTCCTATTCTCGATTACTGCTAAGTGCTGTGTGTCGGCCATCGTAGCCAGTGAACGTTTGTTCCCCTTGTATACAACAAATAATCGATTTGCCAACTAATTCAGGCTCGTGGCTGGTATGTTGGCGTCGACATTGTGCCATTGGGTCGCGAGGCCAACCCTTCACTTGAACTCAGTAGTCTGGAATCGAAGAAGAAGCGGGTAACTGTGTGAAGCTTAGACCGCTGGTTCGTTCACCTGCTCGAACTAGGCCGTGATCCCGAAATTTCTTTTCCCCTTCCCTCTTTTCGTCATCCCCGCGCTAGGGACAAATGCAGCATCGTGAGATGGCAGTCTGACAAAAGCAGGCCAGTAGGCATGATTTTTCGCAAAGCCGTGTGACAATGGACAAAAAGAAAGCACTCCGTAAACGCCGTATCCCGTGCCGCACCTAGGTGAGTAGTGAGAAAGATGTGATGGTTACCGTCCGCCCCTAGTGAATCCGCCTCGACCTCTGCCGCCGCCCCTGCTGAAACCGCCGCTGCCGCTACCTCTGCTGAAAGCTCCGCCGCCTCTGGGCCCGCCTCTGCCACCTCCAAAGGAACCCCGGCCTCCCCTCGAGGGACCACCGCGGCCAGGACCGAAGCCACCTCTACCACCGCGCATGGGACCGCCTCTACCGCCGCCGCGGGAGGGCTTCTTGACCTTGGGGGCGCCGGGTGGGGGTTTGGGCTTGGGGATGAAGCGCTCGAAGGGGAGGACCTTCTCGGCGCCGATGAAGAACTTGTCGCCGGGCTTGAACGAGGTGGGCTGGATGCCTTCGGTGGGCTTGATGGTGAAGTAGACTTCATTGATGGGGCCGAGGACCTCGTCGACCTTGCCGACGGCGGTCTTGTTCTCGAGGAAGATCTGGGCGTTGAACTGGGGGATCTTGTTCTGTGCGGAGATGCTGCTGCAGACCATCTCGCCCTCGCAGGCGTGCATGAAGGAGCCCATCTCGAGGATGGTGTCGGGGGGACCAAAGTCGCGCTGGCCGAATCCTCCGCGGCCTACAATTATGGCTTTGTTAACCTGTGTAGTGGTGGGATGAAAGGAAGTGAATACGCACCACCCCCTCTGCCACTTCCACCACCACCACCTCCTCCTCCTCCTCCTCCACGACCACCGCCGAAGCCCCGTCCTCGCGATGCTCCTCTGAACATAGCGATTGTGTTTGTTTCGTGCTGGGTTGTGTAGTTGGGATACGATAGTAGAGTAGACGGGGATGGAAGTGAGTGTGTGTGTGTGTGTGTGGTAGTTCGAATATCTTATTAATTCAGAGTTTCAGAGCTCAGAATTTCTCTTGCTGGTGGGGGGCCTTTTTGGATATCGCAGCTGTCAATTGGCTGGACTCTCAGAGCTATGCCACCCTTTACGTAATCGAGATAAATCTAGAGCAAAAACTCTTGGCTTGTCTTGGCACTGCTGTCCTAAAGTTCACAACTGCAGATTAGGTTTAGGTGGCACAGGACCTCCCGCGTCTGATTCAGAATTTGTACATGTGTCAGGACGTACAGACACGTTTTAACGTTAAAAGTCAATCGACTCCGTTCCCGTCCCTTGTCCTCCAAAGAGATGGATATCTACCTACCTTGTTGCTTGGGACCGAGTTTGAACAACTCAATCCTCCCATAGACACCACTGATCATTGATGATGAGGGGGATTGGATCATGATAAATAACCATCTCGCGTTTCAGCTTTTCTAGACAAGAGATTGAACAACACTAAAATTACCTAATATGGCCTGGCCATTTTAGGCACCGACTATTACAATATGCAGAATAGGATGGCTATGTATGTATGTATGTATGTATGTAAATGGAACCAAAAATAATAAATACAAGTAATAATAATAACTACATACATAGTTACATACATAATTAACGGCTTTCTTCGTATTCTTGGCCCCACAGCCTGTCTGACTTCTTGGTCCTTGGAGCTGTGCCGTACAATATGCCCCTTCATTCATCAATTGTCTCCTTCCGTCCCTGAGTGTCTCTCCCTCTCTTGTCTCTCCCGTCCTGGCTCTCGCTCTTGCTGGCACGCACATCCTCACCGTACAATTGCATAATCATACCCACCGCCTCTGCCCTTGATGAACCAAACATGACCCGACGGGATGATGACTCGGACGCCTTCAAGGATGACCACTCCCGCGAGTCCAGCGACAGCTTCGAATTTGCTGAACCCGACGAGCCTCTGAACAACAGCTATGCCATCTCGAGCCGCATATCGCGTCATGTCCCCAACATCTCCATCCCCCAGTGGGTGCCAGTGCGCACCTTCACTCAGCTGAACCCGCGCTACCTCGTCTTTGGTGTTGTCGTGTCCCTCATAGTCACCGCCCTCATCTTCAACCCCTACCGCCCCTCGCGACAGACAAATCACGACGACAAATCTTCGCCGTCCTCCGGAACCGCGACCACTACTGCTGCTGTCTCCTCCCCAACCCCGAAGCCGCCGCCCAAGCCTATCCACAAGCCGCCCCCGGCCCCCGAGAAGAGCAGCTACCAGGCTTACAAGCGCCCTTTGCCCGTTCCCAACGATGACCACTGCACTACCTGGCCCCTCGACAAAAAAAATCTCTACAAGCCCGATCCGAAAACCATGGCCTCTCCCGTCCAACTCGACAGCTATGCGCCCCAGGGCGGTTGGGAGAAGCCCGACGGCGTCAAGGTTGTCGCCATGGTTTTCTACGGCCGGAAGCGCTATGTCGATATCCTCGACTGCTATCTGCAGCAGAACCTAGTCTCCAACGGCGGCTACCTCGACGAGGTGTGGTTCATGGACCACACCGAAGACGAAGACGACAAGGCTTGGCTCGAAGGCCTCGTCCTCGCCAATCCCTATTACCTCATCAAGGGCCGTGGCCACTGCGATCACAACGATAAGAAGTACGGCTGCATGTGGGAATACGCCACCGAGGATAACACCATCTACATCAAGATAGACGACGACATTGTGAGTTCCCCGCCATTCTCCCTCCAGCTCTGCCCCAGGAGCGTACACTGACCGCCCACCTCTCCTAGTTATATATACACCACGATGCGATCCCCCAGCTTGTTCATACCCGTCTTGCCGTACCCCACGCCTTTGGTGTGTCGGCACAGCTCATCAACAGCCCCATCACTGGCATGGAACAGTTCCATCACAATGCCATCTACCCCTTCGTACCCGATCCCCATCCCCAGCCCGGTCGTTCGGCTGCCGCTGGATGGCGCATGTCGCAGATGGACAAATTTCCCAAGGACAAACTCGAAGAGTTCAAACAGCAGACCAAAGATGAAGTCATGTATCCGAAGGCCCCCTACCGCGGACATCCCTTTCTGCTTCTTTCCGACGACAACTACGACAACCTCAAGACGTCCATGGGGAAATACGACCAGGACCCCGGCGGAGAATTCATCGCCTTTAGCCCCGTATGGAAATCCTGGACCATGGCTGCCCAGCAACAGTACTCTTTGCTTTATAATCTAGAGAGAAATCAAGTTTCACGTTACTTCTACGGTACACCCGCCACGTACCCGACCAACGCCAAGGGACCGAATTCTACAGCCACGGTGCACCTGCAGGGGGATAGCCTTCCCGGCGGAGAGCAGGTCTTCGACACGCAATTCCGCCGATACAATCTCAATTTCGTCGCCGTCTGGGGTGCCGATATCAAGGAACACCTCCCCATCCAAGACGACGACGAGGACGCCATCACCAAGTTGATCCCACAAAAGACCGGGCGCCCTTTCATCATCGACACGCGGTCCGTCGTCTCGCACTTCAGCTTCTTCACGCAGTCCGCCGAGATCCGCAAGACCGATCTCCTCGACAGATGGCGCGCCTACGCCAACGAGGCTGTCTGCGCAAGGGACAACCTCAAGGCGCCTTGGGATCTTCAATGTCCCGGTTTCAAGGGCCTCAAGTTCTGGCAACGATGGTGAGCCAGGCCAAACCAGACCAGACATCATGTACAAACTGAGCAGGGGAAAACATGTTATAATTGGCATCATTCTATCTTTTTGCATGGCCACGCTACTTCCACCCATGGGGGGAAGAAAGGGGTATTTTCGAAAGGAACCAATGGACGAAAACGGGGCGTTATTAGGGACTTCCATCTTGTTTTCGTGGCACACATATACAAAGAGGGCATTATTTTCTTGTTTTTTTTTTTTTTTTTTTTGATTATTTTACGCCTTTGGTTTTGCGTCTCTGGGCTCGAGATAGACCAGGCGGCTGAGTTCGGCGATCATGACATGGCATAAGTCGCCTCGATCGCCTGTCCCTGCAACAGGAGGGGGAACGTATGATAGGTACTGAGAAGCGAGGCATCGAAGCACATTCTTGGCCTGTGTTAAGAGGGAAGAGTAACCTACATTGTCCAATTTTACTTTACAAAGCGAAATTGGCAAAGTCGAACAGAACTCTGTCGTGTTCTTACATGGATGAATAGCATAGTTGTTATTTTGAATGACTACTACATAATTAAGGAATTTGACTCTAGTTTTAGCATATCCTTACCACTTACTCTGACAACTGCAGCATCATCGTCGCCTTTTTAGGAAATTGATTGAGAAGCTTGTACATATCTAAAATAATATATGGTCTACTCATGTTGTAAGCAGCTGTGCAGGCATTCCCACGACGCAATGGATCAGGAAGTGACACATGGAGAAAGTGTGTCAGCTATAATGACGTCTCATTCTCACGAGATTAAAAAATAATGAAAAAGACAAATACACCTTCTTCTTTTCAAATTTCCCCCTTTTCATTCCGTCTTTGCATTGTTCTTCGCACTAGCCTCGCCTACCATCTTGAGTGCTCGCGGAGCATCTTCGCGCCCCATGTACAACTCAACCAACTTGAGACCCGGACGCGTACTGGCAAAGTCCTGATCCGCAAGCAGGCTATCCAACTCATCGGGCGTCCTTACGGCATAGCTCTTGACCGTTTTGTCCGAGCCCCCGAACACGAGCCCGAGGTCTCGGTATTTCCACGTTGGGACATCATTGTAGGAGGCTGTCATGCCGTGGATGAAGCGTTCGATTGTATAGCCATCGTTGCATATAATGAAGCTGTTCAATGGTCAGTCTGTTACAACCTCTTGTCCTCTCCCTTCTCTCCGCAAAACGGGTCCTAAACCTATCTACCCTTGAGAGTGGGAGAATGGTGTGACAGCTCGCGGGAAGGTCTGGGCAAGGGATAATTTTAAGACAACACAGAACAAAGTTGACTCAACTCACATAGTGACATCCAGATTGTGCTTGACCATAGTCGCAATTTCCTGAGCTGTGAGCTGCAAGCTACCATCGCCCTCGAACAGGATGGTCCGACGTTTATCACCTGCGTCTTTGGCTGCCAGCGCCGCGCCCTATCCAACCCGTTCAACATGCTGGAGTTCACATTTGGGTTTACGGCAGTGCTAGGAAGTCACAAGGCTTACCTGACATGCGCCGACAGCGTAGCCAATCGAACCCCATAGCACTTGGCTAAGTGCAGTCACGCCGGAGGGAAACCTCGTCTCCCATATACCGAAATTAGCCGTTCCTGTCTCAGTTACGACAATGTCCTTTTCTCGTAGGTAGCTGGAGATGCGAGGCCAAAACCAGTCTTGTAATCTATTTATCTATCAGTCAGCGAATACTCATTGCTCGAGTACGGGCAAAATCCCGTCTCCAAACGAGAGTTCATTCTCTCAAGAGTATTTGCAAGAAGCAGTACTTCCAAAGATACAAAGATTTGCAAAGGCTGGCTTACATCGGTCCATCACCGCTGCCCCGTGGCTCTGCCGTCTCGTACTTTGGAGGGGCTGCGGCAACCTTGAGCTTTGAGACGTCGACGCGCTCTGTGATCTTTTGCAAGACGCCACGCATCTTGACGCCCGAGTACTCTGAATAGCGCACAACACAGTGATCGCTATGCAAGTCGATGGTGTTGAGCTGAGACATGCGATACGAGAAACCGGCCGTGTTGAAATCGCTCTTCAGCGAGCCGACGGACAGCACAAAGTCGGAACCCTCCACCATATCCTGATACGCATATCATATGAGCCAGAACTCGGCTAGAAAAGGAGGGGTCCCATACCTTGATAGCGGGCGAGCTGGCGCTGCCGGCGTAGACGCCGCCGTAACAAACATGGGTTTCGTCAATAGCGCCCTTGCCCATCGGAGTCACGAAGACGGGTAGCTTCGTCTTATCGATCAAAGCTCGCACCTCGGCCAACACACGGTGGCGTATAGCGCAGGCATCAAGTAGGATGACGGGATTCTTGGCCGCATGGAGATAGCCAAGTATGACATCAACAACGTACTTCTCCTTTTCAGGGTCATTGGTCGATTCAGAGAGATCGATGCTGGTGGCAAGACGTTCGCCTTCTATGTCCTTTTCGACCATATCGGTAGGAAGCATCATCTAGTCAGATTAAGGAAGAAACGCCGTGTCAATTTTTGAGGTCTTGATTTCTTATAGCGTTTGGGGTCTTGTCTTACTACATTGAACGTTAGCAAATGAAGTTCATGAGCAGTTGTTATACATACCATAGACAGGGCGACTACGCAGAAGACACTCACGCAGAGTGTGGTCGATCTGAGTTGCGATCTCGGAGGGGTCGACTAACTTGGCAACGGCACACGAAATGTTGGCCGACATGTTGGCGAAGACATTGAAATCACCATTACCGAGGGTGTGATGTAGGATCATCCCGCTGCGCTGAGATAGAGTAGAGGGACAGCCAACACTCCGCGAGGGGAACGTCCCGCGTCAGAAACTTTTATCGGTCAAATGTGAGACATTGCGATATACTTACTGCGATAGAGTTAGCATGTTTTAGGACGGGGCTGGAGATTAATAATATACATACCATGTGGACAACGGGGACCATCTCGCTATAGGCACCGGCAATGCCGTTAACGGCGGAGAGCTCGCCCACACCGAAAGTGGTGACTATAGCACCGACGCCATTGACTCGAGCATACCCGTCGGCAGCGTATGCTATTTGTGACTGGAGTTTAGTTTTGTTCTGTCCGGAGGGTAGAGAGTCGGTATGTACCGGCGTTGAGCTCGTTGGCGTTCCCAACCCATTGCAGCCCGGCCCCGGGTATGTAGTCAAGAGCGACAAGGTTGTAGTCGCCGGGCACACCATGTATGCTGCGGATGCCGAGCTGGTGAAGCCGCGTGAACAAGTACTCGGCGACATGCACGGGTTTCTTGAGACCCTGCGTTCGGATGTTGTCCTCGGAGGTCATGGTGGGGGCGATGAGAATGGTGATGAAGGCAATGAAGGAAGCAGCACTAAGAAATGGTTCAAGAAAGTGCAGAGTGGCATGGTGTTTTTATATTGAGTTTGTTAAGTACCTCGATAATTATTAAGGGAGGACGCCGCCGCCGTTGGAGGGGTCGCTCGGACGAGGTGGGCTGATAAGGTAGGGATGATGCAATGCATATGTCGTAGCACCTTCTTTCGCTTTCCCATGCCGAACACGGTCTTTTCTTTCGAGTTGCATCCCGTTTCCCGTCCGCGGTTCTAGCCCGGTCTCTATCTCTACGCAGTAGGTTATATGCAGGAAATTTGTATCTCTACACAGTTTGTAGTACACACACACATCGTATTATGATGGCAATAGTGATGATCAAGTCCATCAGTCAGCAACATGCAGACAACCCCCCCCCCCCCCCCGCTCTAGTCACACCGACCATCTTTCCACCCTGTCCGCCATCTCTCTTCCCATTTCGAGCAGTCGAATACCGGCTTCCCGAGTTTCGTGTTGACCGCGTTGTGCGCCTCGCATAGCCACGTGCCGAAGTCGTTGCGGCTACCTACCCGCACCTGCTCTCTAGCCATGTAGTTTTGGAAGTCTTCGGCACACACCCAACATGGGTACAGCCGCGAGAAGAGCCGCATGAACCCCTTTAGATCTGATTGCTCCTGCACACTCGGATTCGTAGGGTACGTTGCGGCGATCGAGTGCAACAGCGTCCACGTACTCCGTCCTAGTGTCTCCACATCCGCCGGGCAGTCGTGGGTGGTCTGCCGCGTTGCCGTCGCAGCTGTTGCCGTTGCCGTCGCGAGTGCGCCGGCTTTCAGTGATGACTTGGTTTGTTGCGCCCACGAGCTGAAGGAAGCTTTGGAGCTACATGAACGGCACCTGATCAAGGTTAATTGGAGGTCCCATCCTAAGCTTGTAAGTGACGACGCACGGCTTACCGTCCTTGTCAAGGACAATGCCTGGAGGAAGCTTTGGGGTGTCGGGAGAGCCGACTGCCATCCTCGTTGCAGCATGAAAATAGAATGTAAAGTTCTCTATGTTGTATGGTTGTATTGCAACCAGGAGAGAAGGCACGCGCCTGGTTAATAATATGTACGATAACAGTAGAACGCCGAGAGATGCCGAACATTGCTTATCGATAGGGGCGGTGCTGACATCGCTCCATTCATGGCCTCAGGCATCGACTTCCCTCCACGCCTTAACCACCATGTCACTCATGCCAGTCCTGCTTCTAAAAACACGCTCCTCACCATCGGATGCGTATGAGGAGCTTCTCTCACATCAGTTCGAGACTACCTTCGTGCCTGTCCTTCAGCATCGATTTCAGGATGATGGAATGAAATACGTACGCGACTTGCTCCAAGCGAAGAAAATCAACCGAGGCCCGGAAACTGCATACGGGGGGCTCATATTTACATCACAGCGAGCTGTCGAGGCCTTTACCAAGCTAGTAGATGAGGGGAATGACACTCAATCGACTGTTGGCTGGCCACATCTACAGGACATACCGATATATAGCGTCGGACCGGCCACAACACGAGCGCTGAGAGCCGTTCCACAGTTGCCACCTCTGAACATCTTTGGTGACCACTCGGGCAACGGAGATGCTCTTGCTCAATTCATTCTGGGACACTATAATGATTGGTACCATGATAGGGCGACAAGACCGGCCCTGTTGTTTTTGGTCGGGGAGCAGAGAAGAGACATCATACCGAAGATATTGATGAACGAGGCATTAGCGGCGGAGAGACGCATTCCAGTTATAGAAACAGTGGTGTACGGCACGGGGGTAATGGAGTCCTTCCCGAAGGACTTTGCGAAGGTGCTTGATAGGACGGCAGACAGGCAGATGAGATGGGTTGTGGTCTTCTCACCAACGGGTTGCGACAGCATGCTCAAAGGGCTAGGGATGCTCGACGGGGACGGCAAGAAAGCAAAAGAGCAGGAAGGGCGACGATCAACATTCATCGCAACGATCGGCCCAACAACACGAGACTTTTTGAAAAGCAGATTTGGCTGGGAACCAGATGTATCGGCCGAGACGCCAAGCCCCGAAGGTGTCTGCAAAGCAATACTGGGGTTCATAGATGCAATGAGATAGGCTGCCCTAATAGTTTTATGTATGCAATGCTCAAGCACTTATTACTGCCGATCAGAATGCATCACATGTAATAAGCAACCTTGAAGGACAGCGCAATAGATGTGATAAGGGGTGGTATGGACTATTATTAGGAACGGCCCCGTAATTGACAAAGGTACTTACGGCCTACCTAATTCGCGAGAAGCAGCTACCTTATGTAGCAACTTTACGTCACAGCAGCTAAGGTTCAAAGTGTTATCTTGGACTAACAACAATCTACACTATTACCATCATTATCATCATCATCATCATCATCATTACTTATTATCAAGACTTCATTTCCAATTCTATGCTCTCCCGCCTTCACACCATTGAACAGAGATCATGACTCTCATCGACTTCGACGACGAACCCCCGGCCCCGGCCTCATCTACATCCGCCGTCTTCCCCCACCACTCAGGCACAAGCTCGCCCTCGACCTCACAGCACAACCCATCGTCACCGCCCCCTTCGTCGGGCCACGGCCTTGGATCCGCCGTCTGGGGACTTCTGCGCCGCATATCCACCGTCGACAGTCTCCCCAGCCAGCCTCCCACCCCGCCTCCCGGCGCCTCTCAACTCTACCACCAGAACGCCGCGCTTGCCGCCCACCACCACCACCACCACGGTCAAGGCGACGACATACACGGTGCCTTCACTCCGCCACGCCGCATTGCCACGCCGCGCGGCCTACCCTCTCTCGAGCCCTTGAATCTGCACGGATACCGCGACGACACCGATGCCGATGAGCGCCTGCTAGCCTGTGGCGTGGCCGAGGAGATCCGCACCTTCCTGCCCGAGCGTCTCAAGATCATGGACGATTGGGGGCTCGTCTACAGCCTGTACCAGCACGGCAGCTCGCTAGGAACCCTCTACCAACTCTGCGACAAGTATCGCGGCCAGAGGGCCGGCTTTGTGTTGGTCGTGCGTGATGGAAAAGATGGCGTGCGTTTTCACCCCCGACTATCATCTCATGTACACACATACACAGATACAAGCTAGGACAATGACTAACTCATTCGCTACTGCTATAGATCTTCGGCGCATATCTAACCGAAGCACCACACCCTGCAGCGTCTTATTTCGGCACGGGCGAGTGCTTCCTCTGGCGCGCAAGCCTGCATGCCCCTCTCCCACCACCCCCATCCGCCGACACCACTGATCTGAACTACCGCACGACAACCATAGCATCGCCGACCAGGACCAGCCATCTGTCTCCAAGCCTCACAGACCCGACAACCAACAAGCTTCCTTCCCAGCACGCCCAGAGCATCCGCTTCCAGACCTTTGCTTACACGGGTGCCAATGACTACTGCATCTTTTGCGAGTCCAAATTCCTCAGCGTTGGTGGTGGCAGCGGCACCTTTGGCCTATGGCTCAACGACAGCCTGAGCCGCGGCCACAGCGCCGAGTGTGACACCTTTCTGAACCCACCCCTCAGCGACGAGGGCGACAAGTTCGACGTACTCGGCGTCGAGCTCTGGGTTGTTGGTGCTACCTAAGCCCTCTCCGACCAACCTCACCATCATCATCACCATCTACCCAAAGGGCCGCGCCGCGCCGCGGTCCGTAAATTGAGGGAAGAAGACGAGTCCCGTTAACTAGCTACCGCTGCCAGTTGTGACAACTCATATTGACCAGCCACATCATGCCGGCCGATATCATGTGACTGTTGCGACTGGAGATTCTGAGAGAGCCCGCAGTGAAAAGAAGACTCACGAAACAGAGCAACCGGGATTGGGTCGACAAAACAACCGACCGACCGCCTTGTGTCTTCTCGGATGTGCTGAGAACTACATCGGACGACCATTGCCATAAGAGACCCAAGTCTCGCTATCGGCAAAGGTAAGTATGAGTGTCACGTGTGAAATAGAGGCCCAACTTGACCGGCAAGGACGGTAGAAAGCGATTTGGTGCTATGGGATCGATTCGCGGGCCGAGGCCGGGGGTTGGCTGAGCAAGCGTTCACTATTATGGCCCTATTGGAAGATAAACAAATGCGAATGAAAGCCTGCGGTGTCATGAACATAGCCCGTCTTCAGCTCCGCAGGAAATGAGAGCGTACCGCAAACAATTCTATTCCCAAACATGTGTTTACCTTAATGTGAGTCGCCACTCCATATCTTTACATCACAGAATTGGGCTCGTCTGGTTGGGGAAACGTGCATGCCTCGTAGTTCGACGGACGAGGGAGAGAGAGGTTGCTTTACCTAGAAGTCGACAGGACTCACGAGCATATCCAATAGTACAACGCAGGCATTCCGCAGACTAGGTAGAGAACAATCATCTTATGCCATGTGTAGCCGCGCTATCTACTCGAAGATTTTTTCATAGTTTAAAGAGAACAGTAAAAGAAAAGGAAGACAGGAAACAATCAGATATCCGTCTATCATCCGCTCGTCAAGCGACCTCAACAATGTCGATCATTCATTGGCCTGGCGGTCGCGGTTTGTACGGCAGCCATTGCCGCATGGCAATTAGACTGCGTCTGCGTCTTCTTATATATCCCACTATGTCCGTCCGTTTCGCTCCAGTTGGTCTCGCTACTTCCATCTCGAAAGAGTCAGCGAACCATCTTAACGAACCAGGTTGATGTCGTTTGTATTACGCATGTGAGCACTCGCGCGGGACATACTCGGGCTGTCCCCTCCGCCAACGGTCCACGAGCTGACCATTTATGTCTGCCAATCGACTCCTGCGTAACCTGATGGCTCTGGAGACTCGGTCTGCGAGCTTAGAAAAACGCTCGGCAATGTCCAAAGATTTCCGACCCTAGCGCATGATCTCTTGGTAAATAAGCTGCTTCAACTGCTCTTTGCTGAGGTTGTCCTTGTGTTTGTCAAAGTCGAAGAACTCCTCGGGAATTGGCGGCGCCGTGGGCTCATCCTCGGGATCATGATATGGCTCAAGGTAGGGATGCTTGAGGGCCTCCTCCACGGTAATGCGCTTTACCGGGTTGAAAGCAAGTAGTTTCTCCAAAAGATCAAGAGCCAGGTCCGAGGTCTTGGGGAAGAGGGTACGGAATGGAACCTTCTTTTTGAAAGGTAACGATCGGATGTACTCGCGCGCGCGGCGAGACTTGATACCGTAGTAGTCCTCCATGGTTGGGGTTCCCAAAACATCCAGGATTAGGGTCAGTTGGTGGTGGTCTTGGTTTCCGAGTTAGGACACGGGACGCTAGAGAAGCTAAGAGGGGAGCACTTACAATCTTTGCCGGGAAACAAGGGCTTGCCGCTCAGCATCTCGGCCAAGATACATCCCACAGACCAGACGTCGATGGCTTTGGTGTACTCCTTAAATGTCAACATGATCTCAGGCGCACGGTACCAGCGGGTGGCGACGTATTCTGTCATGAAGCCAGAGTTGTCCTCTTGTGATGCAGCGGATCTGGCGAGGCCGAAGTCGCAGACCTTGAGATCGCAATTGGCGTTTAGTAACAGGTTGCTAGGCTTCAGGTCACGATGCAGAACATTGGCTGAATGCATGGCCTTGAGAGCACGAAGGGTCTGGTAGATGAAATATTGGCAGTGATCATCAGACAGATCTTGAGTACGGATGACGCGATGCATGTCAGTCTCCATGAGCTCCTGGGGGCGCGGGTTAGTGGTGGGAGAAGTGGAAGAATAGACTGGAGGGCTGCGTACTTGGATCAAGTAAACCTCATTGAAGGACTCATAATTCCTCGGTTTTTGGATGTCCAAGATGGAGATGATGTTCTCGTGATTGAAGTAGCGCAGGAGCTTCATCTCGCGAAGAGTTCGGAGACAGAACATGGAGTGGTCGAAGGGGGTTATCTTCTTGATGGCAACCTTCTGGCCCGAGGGCTTGTGTATGGCCGAACTGGGGGAGGAGAGGCAGTTAGCTTCCATGGCACGCGTGACTGGACGGGGAAGGAGGAAGTGGTACCAGACTACACCGTAGGCACCTTCGCCGACGACATCCTGGATGTCATACTGCTCGCTGACGTTGAAGGAGATCTTTCTCGACCCGGCGGGGTTAGGGGCATTCGATCGTGACATGGTCAAGCTGGATCGTCTACGCCTTCGTTCATGTAGTGAGGAGAAAAGAGCGGTGTCTTATCTTGGGAGATGCAATGCTGTTGGCGTATATAAGAGAGAGGGGGAGAGATGTGCCAACAACTACTGGTGAACAAGGATTAGTCGGGAGGACAACAGACAAAGGTCGGCAGAATGTTGGTGTCGCAAGTGAAGGTGAAAGAGCTCGGGCGGGACAAGCGCCGCACTAGAGCTCGGATAGGTCCCTGTGTGATGTTCGTAGGGGGGAGGGGGGAGGGGGCAGATAAAGATCAGACTACTGCTCTACTACTGACCTTGGGGTGATTAGTGATTGTCGCTTGGTTGGGTGAGGCCGAGAGACGGTGGGTTTTAAAAGCAATGATGGGACGGGACGGATGGCATAGGGGAGTCCACCACGTGGGGTCCGATACATCTAGGGAGACAGTGGAAGAAGTTATCACGGACCGCCTGAGGAAGCAAGAGGGGATGAGGGGGAGGGGTAACTGCCCATGCAAGCCTATAACAGATACCTACATACATACATGTACATACATTATGTATGTATGGACCTAACGTATGTACCTACCTTCTCATTACTCCCCCAACATTGGAGCACCTAGGCTGCCAGACCTTGGTGGGGCCGCATACCGACTACTACCTCGCTCTACCTCTCGACGCACGCCCTACATCTCCAGGGTTCAAGTACTGTCATGTATAGCAGCTATAGTTGAAACATATCTCAAACGGAAGCTATCACCTTCCCCGGATGTATCCGTCGTTCTGGTCCTCTCTCTTCACCTTCCCTCCCTGCTCTGTTCTTGATACTTCTGGGTATTTTTACCTCTTTGGAGAACTGAAGTAGTAAGATGCTCTAGAATTGGGTAAGAGGAAGCTTATAATAAATAACAAACCCCCCTAGGTGAGAGGTACTCCATAAAGACACTCGACGCAAGCCAATTACTCGACAGCCTTACGCGCCCGTCCCTGAGCCGGCGCTTGCGTTTCACGTCCCAGCTGGAGTCGAGTTTCATGACTGGTTGACCTGCCTGTGACCAAACCCGCTTTCTCACCCCGTACACATCCACTTCGGCATTACTCAGTATAACAGAATAAGAGGCGCTTTTCCAAAAATACCGAGTGGCAGTTGATTGCGCCTGTTGAACCTCCCGCTTCTGTAACCACTATTTCGTTTTTGGACATCACAGACACCGTATTTCTCTGTTTGTAGCGCATTGATTGCTCCATCCCCTCAACTCTACATACCAATAGACCATTCATGCCCTTGTCCTTGTCTATGACTTTTCTGCTGTCGCCCATCTGCTCACTCATGCCATCATCTATTGCACAACCTGCGCGTCGCCAGTTTAGCATCCGTGCCCCAGTCTTGATCGATGACCACGGTCTCAGCTGCTTACCTTTTCTCTGAGCGATCCCATCCATTGCGCCAGGCTCACCGCCTGGTCCGCCCGGTCCTCTACAAGTAGCGTTTGCGCCCACAGCTTCAGACTGGGCTCGCCGTCCTCCCGCACAATGTATAGATGCGGCACGATGACGCTGCCAACCCCGCGTGCCAGATGATCTCTGCTCTTCTGCACCACCGCCCGCACCCGCTCGTTGAAATCATTGTCCAGCTCCGGCAGCGTGCCCTTGCCCACCCGCAGCTGTGACCGATCCTGCACACCAAACACATCCGCCAAGAGATCCGGCACCGCATCCCTCCCAATCCACAGGAATTGTGTCTGTCCGTCATCGATGAGGTACAACCCATACGAGACGAATCGCTCGGACGACAGGTTCAACGGCGGCGGGAGCACAATCTGGCTCGTCTCGGGATCTGGTACTCCCGCATTGTCCGGCATGTCATGCAATGAGTATAGGCGTGGGTAAATGTATTGCATCAGCAATGGCAAAGGTAATGTCGATAGCTGGCAAAGGGCCGCAGACCTGAGATCCGATGGGATCTGCGCCGATCGTCGCAAGCCCACGTTCTTCATAAGACCGAGGAACAGCACGGGAAGACCGCGCAAATTTGCTGGGAACTGAAGGCCACCACCGCCCATGCTTCCCCCACCTAATTCTTTCTTAAATGTCTGTAACAGTTCGATGATCTTGCCCTGCAGAGCATCGCGGGCGGCGTCTAAGCCACCGCTCAGTGCTCGTTCCACTGCCTTGTGGCTGAAGTAGGTAGTGATGGCGCATTGGTCTGCTGAAGCGTACATGTCGGCCAGGTTGGTGGTAGTAGGCAGCGAGAGGGTCATGACGCGAATGCGCCGCTCTCCGTTGCAAGTAGTGTAGAGAACACCAGTCTGGAGACAGATGAAGTTCTTCTGCAGAGTTTCGTCGATAGCCACCTCGACAACATAGCATTGATCGCGAGGGAAGGCCGGGAAAGCACACAGATCCGAAGATCTATTGAAGAAATTTCCATAGAAGGTACTCATACGGAGTCCAGTTGAGGCGCGGACTCTGAGGACAGCCTCGAGGCCAATCTCCGAAGATAAGAAATCACTGAACTCAGACGCAAATTTGATAGCATCTTCGGCGCGACCCGCGTTGAAACCGGGGTAGAACCAGGTTTGGCCACCAGTATACCGAGGCAGATTGCTCAGTGAAGCCACATCTTGATATTGCGAAGAGAACAAAAACATGTCAATAGACACCTGGTTCTTGGAGCACTCTACCGCAAACGATTTGTAAAAGCTGTTGGCGGTCTGCAGAAGACCGCTTTCTTTTGATGTGCCCAGAAGTTTCTTGTCTTCTCGCATGTCCAGCTTTCCGGTGCCCATATTGGGCAGGGACGCGCTCAAGACAACGATTTTCCCTCCAAGCGGTGAAATCAATTTGTGACCCGCTCTCAAAGCCGACCCCATGCACGAGCCATTGTTCTGGTTATTTTGGAACATCTCGGGCAACTTGGTTAGGAAGTTCTCGATGCTCGTTCGGCTTTCCGTGAGGGGTACCAATAGGTCGTGGGGCACGGGCAAGAAGGGTTCCTCCAAGTCACTCACAACCAACATACTCGTCTCTCCATTCTCCTCGGTATCCTTGGGGATAGAGAAATAGTGCAGACTGGAGTCGACGGCGATGAATCCCAAACGCGTCCGGCGATCGGCATTCGGTATCCTATTAAGACTATCCAGAATGGTTCGAGCACTGGTGGCGAGGAGACCAGTGGATACGGAGGCATAGCTCACGTCGAAGAGGAAGAGATAGACGAGGGGTTGAGGAGGGCGGACCATATATTCCTGTGGAGCAACGAACTCGACAACGGAGTGGTTGAGCTCATATCTATCCCATCTGTTGACACTCTTTTGAGTGGCGGCATCCCAGTCAAAGGCTTGCGGTACGTCATTGGTCAGGTTGCACATGTTACATCTCCAACGGTGCCCCTGGTCGAGGAAGACAACGTAAGGGTTGATATATGTCCTACATCTCCGGCAACGAGCGATGACCTGGTCCTGGACGACGGGAACGTTGTCGTCGGTATCATGCAGAGCAGCATAGGGCTGGATGACAAGGGCGAAGGGGAGCTTGGATTTCTTCAGGAGAGAATGGGTGGTGGGGACGGCATTCAGAGTAGACCGAACATATTTGGGAGGGCAGTTCGCATGGGGCGACTGGGTAATGCTGGCCTGTGAAGCACCATCAGCGCAAGGTCAACAAGGGAGGCATAGGACTCAGAGCAGCACATACATTGGGTGGGAGGATGATAGGCGGGGGTGGCAGATCTAGCTCGGAGACATTGAAGGGCTGGTTGAGCAGATCGGTCGGGTAGAGCTGGTTGAGGGCGAGGCGAGGCTGCTGCTGAGCGGACTGCTGTGGTTGTTGGGCTCCGGGCTGGGGGGCTCCAATATTCAAGCCAGCCATGTTGGCAGTCATAGGGCCGATGCCGCCAGCACCAGCAAAGGCAGCGGAGCCATAGGCAGAGGGTGTTGGTCGCTGCTGAGGAGCGGCGTCGGGCTGCTGGGGATCGTAGGGGGTTTGCTGGGGAGCGCCGTAGGCGGGCTGTTCGTAGCCGGGAGAGGGATATGCCCCGTAGGCAGCGGGAGCGGGCTGCGAGGGCACAGCAGCACCGGGCACCGGGGGCATACCGGCAGAGGGAGTGGCGCCGGCATTTGCGCCGCTGCCGAACTCGAAGGCCTGAGTGGCATAGCCTCTCTTCTTCTTTTTGGCGGCGTCGACATGTGCAGGGGGTTGGTGAGGGGCAGGGGCAGTATCGTCGAAGGCACCATACTGGCCATCGTTGGGGTCAGCCATTTTGGCGGTTTCCTGCTCGGCAGGATTGGAGGTGCAGTTGGCCTTGCCGAGGGGGACTTTATAGATGGTTCGCAAGGACACGTTGTTGGAAACAGCGGTGACAGATGTCAAAGGTAGGCTGGCGTAGAGGAGGTTCAATGAGGGATTTGAGTGAGGAGAACAAAAGGACACGGAGGTGTCTATGACATTGTCGAGCTAGAGTAATGAGCAGCGGGATAGACACCTACAAGCCACTACACAAGGCAACGAGGTAGGAAAGTGGTGTGGGTGGTGATGCGGTGGGATAGTGACAGTCATTGCTGCCAAGTCGTTGGGAAGCAGACACAGGTGGTCAGAGCTTCAGCAAATCCACCCCACTACTTACATGTAAGTACAAACATACTTATGTACATGTACACTGTACCTTATGTTCTTGAAATAATGGGGGATGTATGCAGCTAATGAGGCCTGCTGGCATGTGCCAAACATCAATGATTGAAAGGGCAGCTCCTACCAAGCTAAGCTGAACATTGGACTTCTAGTAAGCCCCTATCGCCCCTCACTACCCCTACTGCCCCTACTAGGTACCGGTACCCCTACTTACTGACACCAGTTACTTCCTAAGAGACCAACAACCTTCTGTATAACACACCCCAATTCAACTCTCCTCTTTATTGTATTCGAATCGCTCGTGCAACAATTTCATTTCCTTTCTTCTTCACAAGGCCCTCACTTAAGGTGTTGACAAAAGAGAGTTGGTCGCATTATACCACAACCATATCATACTGCGTCACAGCCATGGCCAAGAAGGCGTCCACGTTAAGGTGTGTCCCACATGCACGTCGCAAGCTGTCTTGTCACTATCACCACTAACTCGCAGTTCGCAACATTAACAACAGCCAGATCCTACCCCTCGTCATCCTCCTCATTGCCGTCGCCGCCATCGCCTTTGTCGGCTATCACATCTACGTCGGCGCCACCAAGATCCGCAAGAACGCCGAGAACAGCTTCGCCGCCCGCAACGTAGTCTTCACCAAGGACGGCATGAAGGTCGGCGTTAAGCACGTCGAGAACGAGAAGTACGTCGACGCTACACAGTCCGTCTTTGTCAAGGCCTGGCAGGAGGGGTCGCAGGCCAGCCACAAACCTGCCCCCGTCAAGCGGAAGTGATATTCCTGTCCACCAACTCCTTCAAATTCATTCGTCTTCTGTAGAATAATGAACGGACGCACAACCGACTAGATGCCGGCTAGAGTGTACGAAAAAACAATTCAAGGACGGGCTTTTTAATGATAACCGTCTCAAATGTTGGCTTTGTTCGTCATGCGCGATACCATGTACGTGCGATATACCGCCTCCTCAGCCTGTTCAAGCAGTTAGTTCTATTGACACCTTCAATTTACCTGTATTCTCGGCCCTCTGTCCAGCTACTTGGTCAAATCGTCTCGATGGAAGTGGATACTCGCTTATGAGAAATAGAGCCAGGCTGTTGCCTTCAATCTATCACTCACAACCCAAGTACATGTGAATTTAGGTATTGCAGTTGAATAAACATATGCTGATAGTCCTTCTCATGCTGCTTTCAGCTCAGCCCTTGAAAGGCCGCACCCCCAGTATCCCATATCGACGCGACTTCTGTAGAACCAAGTAGGGCCTCTCAGCTCTCTCTCTCTCTCTCTTTTTCCTTTTTGCAACCATACGGAAACCACAGATATATATAGAACCAAGTTGAGAACCTTACTCAATATAGACATCTCTTCAATGTTCATAATGTCGTGCCTCGTCTTGAGAGTAATATGGTATAAATAGTGTGAAACATAGGCTTAACATGACAATCGTATAATATGGGAACAGTGTCAGAATCAAAACGCTGCTATTTGCTTCCAACTTCAAAACATGTAAGCAGGCTACCTGGGTATGCCTAGCTCTGCTTTATTCGGGTTGGGTAAGCCACGCTCAGTTTTCACATTGTTCGGATCTTCCCACTGTCCATGTGGTGTTAAAACATGGCTGGCTGGAGGGGGTGTCAGTGCGGCCATCAGAACTTTGTGGAAGCTGTTCTGGGGGCCATGGGATGGTTGAGCTGCAATACCATCCCTTCGAATCAGCGTCGATGGGATACGGACTTGGAGCTACAAAGTCACAATTTAGTAAAATTTACCTAAAGTTTGTCCTTTGGTGTATGGAAGGGAGAAAGAGGGAGATCAGAGAGATGTAAAAGAAAGAGAGGAGAAGGAGTCATAAAAATGTCATACATGACTTAATACAGCAGCGTGTTTCATGCCAAGTTCACTACTGACCCTCTGTAGGCGTCCTATGACCCAAGCTCGCTGCGCGTCTGTAGTGTAGTCCTGCGTGAGTAGACACGCCAACGGCCAAGTCAGCAAATAACCCCCAACGCCCTTGGCCGGCGTCTCCTCGCCGCAGACAAATGTTCCGAGAGACGCATCTTGCCAATTGCCCTTCCTCTTAAGGTGCCAGCCAAAGTGGTAGGGCACCGACGCAATGATGTCCGTGATAGTGTCTCGACATGTGCTCGCCGCCGTCGCATACTCGGGCGTCGTGCGATAGTCGACCGGCGAGCACACCCAGGCCGTGCATCGAACAATTATGGAGGCGAGGATGAGGCGGACGGTCCTTGCGGCGTTCGTGCCGTATGCATGCGATACGTCGTTGAACACATCGACGCGGCCGGGAAAGACCTCAGCTCGCGCATAATCGCCGTTGACCACGTTGTCTTCCCATGCAATCGTTCTATAGCGCCACTCTTCCGGAAGGTTATGTAGCCACGCTTCAACTTCTTGATCCAGCATCTGGGCTCGCCGGATGTGTTCGAGAATCAGCTCTATGTTCTCCGGTGTTCTAGTGATGTACGTCATCACGTCTGAGATTTCTGCGCGAATCTCACTGGTTCTGATCATAAATCCCTGCGAGATCGAGCTTGTATCGTCACAATCTGCTTCGCCAAGCCACCAATTCGAACCCATGATGGGATAATGTCCCGCTGTCAAACAAGATATCGTCTAAGTACACGTCAGCGACTCGAGCATTTCACTTGGAGCAGGAGACTCGACCATGATCCTCCGGACGGCAACAAAAAGCTGCAGGCCAATCTTGGACTGGACTTGCTGCTTTCCCCGTAGCTTAACCAGCTGAACAGCACCCTCGACGTGCGAGCCCCAGTTGAACGAGCTGATCTGTTTCGCAGAGACGTTCTCGAACATCCCTAATAGGACCACAGAAGCCAGCGTGGCGTCGGATGTCTGCGTCTCGGCACACCGAAGTGCTATGTTAGTTTTGGCCAAAGCCACAGAGTATTCTCTCAGCGCGGCCTCGGAGAGCCTGGATCCCTGGCCTCCACGGTTGTCGAGGAAGGCCAAGGAGCAGGCATTGAAGGCATGCTGAATGTGACTATCGGGACGCTCCTGGCCCAATAACGGGAAAATAAAATCGAAATAACCAGTGTTCCGGCCGTCCCGAGATGGCATTATGAAGTTAGCGGCAAAGTGGCAGCTTGCTTGTTGCTCTACGGGGATGCGTAATGATGGCACCACGGCCTGATCCTCGTCGTGCAGTTGGCGGTTTGCTTTGAGTGCGATAGCTTTCTTGTTGGCCTTCTGGGCCCTCCGCTCTGTGGCCTGCGTCTCATTGCGGAATATCAGGTCGAATTCGTCTTTATAGCCCGGACACCGTCTCCGCGATTTGGCGCACTGGTTGCATGTAGGCTTGGTTTCGTCGCACTAAATGGTGTCAGCCAGCCAACCTCGTGTGGCGACGGCGGAGGTAGTATTGACCTTGATTCTCCTCGTCCTGCACATCTGGCAGCCTCGAGAGGGCTTTCCGCAATACACCATGATGCATTTGAGACGAGAGCCATATGGTTTTCGCCCAGGTGCATTGAGAGCTGTTGTTGCTAATCGGAGGGGTTTGGTGAAGATGAGATAAATAATGGCTCTCCCCCACGGAGGTTGAGAGGCGGAGTAGCAAGTGTGCTCTGAGTGTGTCACGGTCATGTAACCAGGGGCCGCTGCTGCTTGGCTGGGGTGTTCCCGGACGCTGCGGTGTTGGAGATGATTCTGATCCTTGACCGACGATGCATACCCTTGAGGGTGTGCCGGGGCATCTCCGCAATGGAGTCACTGTCTGTAATGACCCATCAGCTGCGGTTCTAGGAATTGCCTCCTCTCCCAGCAGTATCAAAACTACAACACCAATATATATAAGAAGGAAAATGAGTTTCCCGACCATGCGGTAGTTGGCGGCGTTTCCCTGGGTTTAAGACAAGGGTGCAGATAAATTATTACCTGGGTGTAGGGGGGATGGGGGGTAAATGGACACTACAAGATGTCTATACGAGCACAATACAAACCATGGTAATGATGATGGGGAAAAAAAAAAAGCCCATGTTAGATATATATTTGTAGCCACTCTGTTGTAATAAAGTAATTGCATGTTCTTCATCTGCACCTTGAGAATATTGCTGGTTCAAGGTTGAGGTGCATCTGCACAGGCTATGAACCTGCCGATGCGGGCCCGCATAATGATCCGCATAAGCTGTGTATACATGTAGGTACCTACCTGGTAGTTACTTTTCGTCACTCTTATCTTGTACCCTTGGGTTTTACCTAGGGCGCATCCAGCCTGTGTCAGTATCACATCAATCTTTTGGATTTATATACTGGACTACTCATTTGTGTATGGTGCACTACTTAAACACGTTCCCCGTCATCTACTGGAACGGCTTGCCTGTCAATCACTGCTGATGCAAATTCTCTCTTCAGCCCGTTTGAGATAGACTCACTGGAGTTACCCTACAACCTGCAACCAAGTCATCTCGCCCACTACATGAACCCGGCACCTTGACCGGGTTAAATCAAAGCGGAACACAGGATGGTCAACCCTGCTTGATTCATTCACAGGTGCCTAGGACGAATGATCCAATACTACCCTCTCTGATGCCAAACCCTTGGTATGAAGTCGATTGCGCTGTAGGAAAGTGACTGGCCTACGGACTACACCAGTCTCCCCAGTATCTCATGCTTCGTAGTTTCCCTCCAAATACTCTACTTAGGTATCGGCCGAGTCAGCTTTTGCCCACGACCTACATGTTGTGCTGTTATGCGGGTCCCGTAATGTGTCTCGCTAAGTGACCAGGCTGCTGATCACCACCACTCCAGCTTTTGTAAAGGCCGAATTTCTCGGGAAAAGCCGACTGTTTCGCGTCGTGTAGGCAGATAATCATGACTTCTGTCAAGAACATGAGGCTTGAAAGAAGGGGAAATGATTTCAGATTCCAAAATACAAACGCCATGGCTCATGCAAATGAAGTACAACCACCCACCGCATCCCAACCCCAGGCTACACTCCTCGGCGCAGAGGGCTTGTGTTCACCAAACTCTCGACATACATACACATTATTTCAGTAAGTCAGCACCTGCTGGCCTTTGTCCTTTGTCTCCACCGAGCCAGTTGAATAGGAACAGAATTTGTCTTTAATGGCCACGACCTGGTAGGTACCCTCGAGACTGGCCATTATGACCTTTGTATAGTCGTAACTTGTCTCGTGCCGCGTTTCGATGACCTGGCTCTTCTGTCCCTTCTTTGCATTTGTACTGCGGGTATATGTAAATTCGAAGGGCGGGGAGCCTTCAAAGTCGAAGACAATTTCCACCTCGCTACCCTCGTGAATGTCAACTTGAATCACGCGGCCTTTGCTGAGTCTCACAGCCGGGAGAGGATGGATCGTCTTGGTGAGATTGACGGCCGCACGGCATTCGCTAGCTTTATCGCTGATGCTCGTAATCGTGAACTCACCGGGAGATTCCGCGACACGGCGAAAGTTGGTAGTTGGAGACTTGGCTTTCATCTTCTTATTTCCGAAATTATAATTCACCTCGAAAGGTGGTGTGCCCGACAACGTGTACCCAATGCGCTCGCCCACGCAGTAGTCTGCCCTCTGTTCTAGGGGATAGATGGCGGGAGAGTCGTACAACTGGAAATGAACCGCAGGTCCACCGATTTCGGCTTCGGCCTGGCATCCACGAGCGTCACGCACCTTACGTATCCGGACCTGCTGCGCGCCGAGCCTTAAGAATTGTCGAGGAATGCGAATGTCGTAGCTGTTGGTTGCTATATTCGGTATCCTGTATACTTCCGGGAAGTTTCCCGAGTGGTGTCTGACCTCGAGCTCGAGGTAGAAAGGAGCCATGCCCTCTAATTTCACCGGTATGCGCTGCTCGTCCTCATCTGCCATGCAAGATTTGAAGGTCTGCCCGGGCTTGACGAATGACGCTGACGGCTTTGCGTTGACGGTCTGCTCGAGGGTGAGATGTGTCGCATGCCTCTTGTTACTGTTATAGAGATTATCAGAAAGAGCTGAGAAGGTATATGTATAATGCCCGGCTTTCGCTGTATCCATTTGTATTGATGATGTCCCCAAGACAGCATCTAGGTCTTTCCGGGCGACCGAGCCCGACCCAAGCCTGGGCTTGTGCCGGACTTCGTACTCTACATGGTAAGGGGGAGAACCTAGGATACGTAAGTAACAATCTCTGAACTATGATTATGATTATTTTACCTTGGAGGGCGATCTCGAAACCATCTACATCACCTTCGCAAATATCTTTCTTGATGAATAGGTGATCCTTGTCCGTAGTTTGAATCGTGTCGGTTGGAACCAAGGAGATTTCAGGTCGTGGGAACCACCTCACGTCGAAAGTGCTATGCTTTGGATCAACCGTACCCGGACATTGGTTATCCGTGACATCAATGATCTCATATAAACCCCGCTCTTTCGCTTCAATCAAGTCGTTTTCCATCCGTGCGACGCGTGTTTGTATGCCACCAGTACTATTCAAGTTGCGATACGACACTCTCCACGGTCCGTCGCCAGACAGCTTCAAAGGTAGATTGACCAGTGCAGACTCCACGACAGTTGTCGATTTCCTGTTTTCGAGTGAGCCGAATGCTGCCCGAGGCTTTTGACGCCTAACAGATATTTTAGTCTCCTCTTTGAGGAATATTTTGCAACCTTCAGTATCTTCGATGCTCTTGAGAGCAAGTGTATAATCACCACCGGATGACAGTGGCGCAGTTTCGATTGTGAAACTATCACCGATGATGCTCGCTTGCTTTTCAGCTCTCCTCTTACCGTCGTGCACAAGCTCCCATTCCAGATTGAATGGTCCGTCTCCGAGCAGCTTAACATCCACCTTCACTGACTGGTCGAGACATGCAGTCATGCTCCCCGTCGCATGTTGGAAGTAAGCTGTGGCGGGAGGTTTGACATTTTGTTCTAAATAATATTCCTTAGTGGCTGGGATGGTTACCGAATATATGGCATCCTCAAGTTTCCTGAACCTATACTGGTAACGACCTGCATTTCGAGGCTTCAGTTCGATCTGCTGTCTCAGACCTTGAACATCCACTCTTTCTTGTCGACTTCCGTTATCGCTCAAAACATCGTAGTAAACCCTGAATGGTGGTGTTCCGACCAAGTCCAGATTGACGCGAAGTCCGATTGAACTTCCAGCGCACTTATCCGGGATCTCCTCGGCTTGAATCGCTAGCGTTGGCTCGAGAGGGTTGAGGAGCAGGCACGAAGATGGTTCTTCGATCTCTCCCTCGCAGGAGTCGCATGAGACGGATTTCAGGGTGTATAGTCCCGGCGCAGTAATCGTAGGCTGGTCATCAGCACTTTTAGTAGTAAATGACCCGGTTTCGACAACGTCACCATGATCTCCACTCTTGCTAATAGTGTCGATGGGAGAGAATTGCCAGGTCAGAGTGTAAGCGGTGTTTCCTGGAGTTTTGCCTGGGCGGGCAATTCTGATGGGCAGCTTTGTGCTCTTACCCTTGGCAATCTTTAGAGGATCGCGAAGGTCACAGCCAGTAATGGTAGCACGAGGTCGTTCTCGCACAACAAATTTTTGGACCAGGTCCTTGGCCTTGGGTTTGGGGTCTTGCTCCTCGTTTTGCTGGTAAGAAACCTTATTGCCAAAGGCATCATGCACCTCGTCAACGGAATACTGCCACTGCCCCGCGTTATTCATCGACTCGTTCAATCCCACGGGGACCTTTCGGGGTCGGGCCCATGTGAAGTCTTGGTCTAAAATCAGACTTGAAGGGGATTGTGAGCCGAGAAGTGGGGACCAAAAGCCTTCAGGCTGGAGGCTTTGAAAGTGGAAACTATGGTCTTTGTCGTTGATAGTGCGACTGTAATAGATCTTCAACGGCGGTGTGCCTTCAACCTCTAGTGATAGATCCGAGAGTTCTCCAAGACACCTGTTAGATGACTCGGCACTGCGAACTCGAGCTTTAGGGCAAGGCACAATGTATGTGGGCTGGGTGAGCCTTTGCACTTCCAGCTTGTATTCGTCTAGAACCTTGTTCAAGCGGTAGGCACCAGGTTTCTTCAGGGTCACGTCATAACGGTAGGACGTAACAATCCCATCTTCCACGCACTTGGCCGCTTCTTTATTGATCTCCTTGATCTCTCTACGGGAGAGCTTGACAACCTCGTCGGCATTAGTCTCCAGATCGAATCGAAGAAGCTCGACCTCGGCGGGGATGGTGGCGTTGAAATACAGGGGAACGGTAGCTGTCGACCGGCCAGGACCGAGACAGTAGGGTTGGCGGTCGGGGTTCAGGATCGCGGATCTATCAGTGTCTGGTCAGCATTTACAGTGGGGAGGAGGCGCATGGAGTGTACATACCCTTCAGGAAGGATGTTGATGATCTGCTTGCCCATGATAAGAGAGGTGTTGTGCAGGATGTTGGAAACCTTGACGTTATGCTCAGAGATGGCGACTTCTTTATCGTAGAACATCTTGGCTACGCCCAGCAAGGCGCTCTGGAAAGGTAGAGGGATGTTGTACATCAACCACCAATCGCCGAGAACACTGGCCATGAAAGCGCCCAGGACAAATTCGGAGGACAGCTCGAGCCAAGGGATTCGCAGCTGGGGGAGGGAGAAGAGGTATACGGCGTCGATAGCGGCCCACTTGAAGAAATAGAAGCCGGAAGCGCCATTATCTTGGACCTGCAGATAGTCGTAGAGACGCCAGGCGCAGAGAGCGACGTAGACAGCGCAGGCATAGAAGCGTTGGGTGGGCGCGTCGATGAAGGTGAGAGGAATGACGGGCTGGGAAGGCGGGGGATTGGCAGCAGCATTCTCAGGAGCTGGAGGCAGAGAAGCTCTTGGTCTAGGTTCTTGTGATCGTTGCTGTCTCCCTGCGGGGGTGTCTGGAAAGCCGCCAACACGGCCACGGGGCGTTGCAAAACTCATGGCATGCCGTGGTGGTCGAAGTGGTGATGGATACAGGGCAGACAAGAAATTTGCAAGAAGAGAGAAAACAGCCGAAGCAGGAGACGGCGGGATGGAAACGCTATGTATCAATGCACCATAACATGACAGTGGTGCTCGGGAATCATAGGTAGGGGGTGGGAAGGTGGGAAGTGGTGGTCATTCAAGCCTCAAGTAAATAAATTTGAAATGTACCTTATCGACTGTAAACTTTCGGCACGTCGCGCAGTAGCCTGACCGCGTCCAGGTTTCTTACCAGGTAACCTTGGTCACTGCATCTTGTCACTCCATAATGCAGTTGCCCAGTGCCGTGGGACGTTGAAACGGCGGCTATCATGCCCCACTATAGCTCTGAGGTATACATATCATCATTTAAGATCATTCTATCTGCTTTAGTATGTACGTACACAATGGAAAGAATACATCAAGATGTTTCTAGGAAGGCCCCGAGGCTGGAACATAGGAGTCTCATACAAAACAAAGACCCAAACTGTGAGTCACCATCTGAGCACCCAAGAAAAAAGGTCTCGTCTGAGTGCTGCAACTCACAAACAGCCCTCCATCTCAAACGCCTCCTCGTGTCTCGGTGGTACACTCGCATCTGACCATGTCTATAGGTTGGATCCAATTGATTTACCAAGTTGGCCGGGAGAGAGAGCCCTCCGCTGTCCCATCTGTTTGGGTATTTCGGCCAAAGGCGATTTCATCGGCTGGGAGCCATCCAAAAGACATATGTGCCACTGTCCTTTGTTAACTTCTAGTCTGGCATAGGCCTCTGTGCGCCCCCCAATATCTGCTATGTTTCATTTGAAAAAGAAACGAATAGTAACAAGTAGGTATGTCTATGCCCATACTTTGGTCGTGGTTTGTTCAGTGAAAGATGGTACTAGGCAGTCACAATCACTTACTGATCATATCTTCAAACTATGCCTAGCCGTTTCGAACTCCTTCAAAATTAGGGTAAATAGCAAGAAACTGACTTCTCCATTTCAACACTGAACTCTACTTCACCTACATACCTAAGATACATGTACCTTTATACCCCTTCCCAGCCACCATCATATGTACATGTACCTAGTGCCTAGGCAACTTCTACCTAACCCTACATAAGGTAAAGTAGGCAGGTACTATACTTACCTCTTACCTGCATCACTCGCCCTCTAGCACCACCACCCACCAGGTCTTTCCCTTTCCTGGTCCTACCCCTACAGCTCTTGACTCACCACTCGCAAAGACCTACTGATATCTACGCATCATACTGGCATCCGTAAGGCGGCTATTGTGTGAAGCCACTCACATTCTCTGATAAGTCCACTCCTTGGCATCATGATGTCAACCACAGCCGGCCCAGACCCGGCCGATCCTCCTGTCTCTGACAACGTACTGAGCATGAATGGCGTTCGCCGTTCAGGCAGGCCTAAGAAACCATCAACCAAGCTCGACGATGAGTACACAATACCCGCTGCTAAACCGAGTCGGCCCTCAGCCGCGACTGGGCAGTCAAGACCTAAGCGCAAGGCCGCTGAAGCCGCTATCGAGCATGGGGCTGCTGAGGAAGTCGATGTTCTGCAGGAACACATTTTTGCCCGCATGGACATTGATGAACGCAAAGAGTACCGCGGCTGGGTTGAGCTCGAATCTGAACCTGTAGGTACTTCCTTGCGCAAGCTCACCCACGATTCAGCCTTCGCTAATGTCAGCTGCCCAGGGATTCTTCAATGCCATGCTACAAGACCTCGATGCAAAGGCCTTCAAAGTGCAAGAAATGTTTCTATTGGACGAGATAGCTCTTGACACTCTCCCGTGAGAGAACTGAATCACAAAAGTCCCACAGACTCAGGCGGCTAATAGTTCATAGAAAACCGGTTTTTGGCCTGCTTTTCTTATATCAATGGAGCGGCGAAGACGAGGCAAGCGAGGTCCGCCAGGAGTGTCCAGAGAATCTCTGGTTTGGTAACCAGGTGCGTTTGGTATCTCACGTTTCTTATTAACAGCAATGCTGATTACCCCCCAGACCACCGCCAATGCCTGTGCCACTGTTGCTTTAATGAATATCATCATGAATGCTCACGGTGTCGAACTGGGGTCTGAGCTGCAGCAGTTCAGAGACTCAACAAAGGTTTTGCCACCGCCCCATCGCGGTCACGCTCTTGATAGCAACGACTTTATCCGCGCCATCCACAATTCTGTTGCCCGGTATGTTGGTTAACCAAAATGCTGACGATATACTCCCGTCGCCATGATCTGTATCTGATGTCTTCTAGCCGAAATGACCTAGTGTCTGAAGATTTACTACTTGACAACAAGTTTGAGGCCGCAAGCAAGAGAAGAAAGAGCTCTGGCACTACAAGCCGAAGCAAGAAGAAAGCCGCGAGATGTCGCAAGAAGGATAATGATGATGGCACACCATTCCATTACATTGCATTTGTTCCTGAAGGCGGACAGGTGTGGGAGCTTGATGGCCTGGAAGCACGGCCTCTACGTCTCGGTAAGCCACTCCATTTTCTGTACCTGGTGTAGTAGATGTTGACCACCTCCAAAGGCCCATATGACACCAAACCCCCCGATTCGTGGCTTAAATTAGCGATGGAGGCAATTCAGACGCGCATGTCGCGCCGTGATGATGAGTTCCTTGCTTTCAACTTACTAGCTGTCTGCCAGTCCCCTATTTCTGCGCTCACAGACGAACTGGCCGTGAATCTAGCGAGTGCGGATGCTCTTTGCAAAAAAATTGATAGTGTTAATGTGCCAAAGTTCTCGGCCGATCGCCTGAAGCGCTTCCGCCTAACACATGAGAAAGTCGTGGACTACCTACCACCGTCCTCCTTCATGGAACGGATCAGTGCATCGGATTTTGATGCCAAGACAGGGCAGGAAATGGCCGATGAGCTCCGTGCGGAACAAGATAGACTTGAAGCAGAGTATGTCATCGAGATGACTACCATCGATGAGGCGGTGGGAATGATACGGGGCCGGCAGCGTGACTACACCCCAGCTGTTCACCAGTGGCTGCGCATTCTAGCGGAGAAAGGCGCACTGCGTGAGCTCATCCAAGCGTTCGACGGTTGACTAGATGGCTGAGGCAACTCAACAGAAGTCAATGTTGAGTGGCGCGGTCTGGACAGGACTTGCCAAAAAATTGGGTTCGATGTAAAGATGGGATCTCGACGCAGCACGTAAAAGTACCTAGTAGGTACATTTATGTTCAGCATTCTCGGGGAAGCAACACTGGGGGCCACCTGTTTGCCTACCTACTCAGTACCCACTCGCCCATAGACAGCTAATCAAGTGTTAGACAGCTGCATACTACTTCAAAATTAAGAACACTGACATGGGGTTTGATGACTCGACGTTTATTGAGCTGTACCGGTACCTTGAGACATAACTTTATGCAGCTGCCAGCAAAAGTTCACATCGGTAGCTACCAGCCACATCAAACATTCCAGATGGAAGCCCATAATTTCTCAGAATTATGATCAAAACACTCATTCCATATTCTTAGTTTCGAGCACAAACTACAGGTAATTTCCTACTCAAGTATGAAGGTGGTGATCTCAACATTCTACTTGTATTCCGAACTTTCAGCAGCCCCTCATTGAGGTGAGGCAGCCCCCCCTGCAAAGCAAGAAAGAGGGGTTGTTCATTCTCCGCACTTGATTCGCTGGCCCAGCTAATTGAACACGAAAAGTCGCGTGATTTTGGTCTGAAGCACGTCGCGCTACACGCCGCAACGCGTCTAGATCACCACCGTCTTTATGTCTCATGCATATCCAATTTATGGATCAAGAGACTGCCAGGCGGTTGAGTGTCCAATCCAACCTAGGTATTTTGCCCCTTCAGAGCTATGCTAAGGTGTAGAAGAGTAGATCATGGGAATAAAAATATTTCGTTCATTAAACCTCTGCCTTGATCCATAGCTAAAAATCGAATCATTTCCCCTCAACCATGTTGCATACTTGTGGTATGCAAGTAGTAACTTATCCACTATCATGAGCGCTAAAGTATGATACAGACCCCAAAATCCATTAGGAAAAGGCCATTGTAGAGTACAAGTTTAGTAATTATGCGCGTGGCCTACCATTCACCAATGGTCCATACATCAGATAGGTCGAGAATCAAGGCGGTAAGGACGAAGAATGACAGCAATTAATGGTGTGAGCATCAAAGGAAATCATTTGTGTGATGATGGCCGTGGTAGCCAAAGTCATCTTGAGAGAGCGTCCCGAGCCTGACAGCCTGAGTCTCGACTCTTTTTTCCTTCAGGAACTCATAAATCGTGATTGTTAAGATTTGGGCCATGCAATGGGTTCGTCAAATGTGAGTCTTCGTCTGGCGATAGTCACGGGGGTTTTCGCTGTTGGGGTCTTCATGGCAGCCAAGGCGAGGGGCGTCTTCCATTGCTTCTGTGCCGGACTGGGTGTGATGTTTACAAAGTCGGAAAAGTCAAACGGCTGGCCTGGAGTACTGGGGAACATATTGCCTCCGCCTGGTGTGGTCATCATCGACGATGGTAGAGCCAGGTCTTTCCGAGGAGGCGGCGTGGATGGCGGTTCCATGCGCGACCTGGACATAGCCAAGGCTGGGGAAGGGGATGTGGCTAGATACATTAATAGGTCTGCTCCTTCTTCGCCGGATTTTTCGTGTGCTGTGCCCTTGAGATCTCTAGCCCGGCCAATGTTGGCGCTGCGGGAGCGCATGGGCGGCGTGCGAGGCGGTGACGAAGGGTCGTGGGTGAGCTGGAAAGAGTGTGGGGGGAGCATGTCGTCTTCGTCATCCGACAAGGCAGCAAAGTTGGGTGAGGTCAAGTCCACAGAAGGCCGACGGGTGCCCTGGAAGAAGGAAACATCGGGACCATTGGAGGTGGTAAAGTGCTGTTTGCGTGGTTTGGTGGGCGAAGACTGTGTGAGTTGGCGATGGCTCCTCCATGAGGTATGGGTGGAGTCGTGAAAGGATTTGTTAGGTGAGGGGGAGGATCGAAATCGTTTGGTGGGACTGGACATGGTCATGTCAAAAGAGGCCGTGTATGTGCGCTTGCGGTGGCCAGAGCTGCCATTGCTTGATGTGATGGCATCGGAGAAGAAGGGCGCCTTTAGGGGCGAGCTCATGAGCTTTCTCGTGGGGTAGGGCAGCTCGGATGTGCTTGATGAGGAGTCGGAGAGGACATCTCCATCACAGATGCGCCGGCGCCGTTCCTCCTCGACTTTGGGCTCGAGTGTGTCGAGGGTCATATCCTCCCAGCCATGTTTGGTTTTGAATTGCGCAAGAGCTAGACGACCCTGCAATCTACGGGCGATCTGTGGTTGGAGTGAAAAGGTGAGCTGACACAGCCTTCTCTGTCCAGAGGGGGGTTCTTTCATACCTTGCTCACTTCTACTCTTTTGAGCACTTTGTCCACGACGGCTTCTGGTTGTTTCTTCAAAGGGGACGACATCATGCCCGCTTGCTTGGGGAAGACCGCCCAAGGAATGCGATATGGCAATCCAAAAATTCAGAGAGTGTGCGTAAGTTCTGTGTGTTTATGAAGGGCAGGATGCGAGAAGGATGGCGGAGAGAAGAGGCCGGGAGCAGGAAGATGTCGTAGTCGGGCGCTTAATCGAATCAGGGAGAGAGTGAGATCGCTCAGTGAGCTGTTCTTGTATACAACTAAGGTAGGGGAAGGTATTCTTGCTTTCCAACATCAACGAACATGAGGAGGGGGGAAGACTGGTGCAGCGAGAAAGAGAGGTAATGAACGGAGGTGTACGGAGTAGGTACTTGGTATGGGGGGACAGGCCTTTACAGACACAGCTAAATCGATCGATCCCGCTATCCCTCAGGTTGCAAGGGCGGGTCTAGGGCATTCCTTCCTCTGTAGTCTGCTAGTAGCGCCCTAAAACAGGGATTGAGAGGTATGGTAATAATGTCGTTGCCAGAGCACGACACATTTGCCAATTGATTATTTATTCCTTATAATTTCTTCTCTCTCTTGTCAAACAAAACATCTACTCGCCTAGGTGTGTATTTCAATCTGGCAGATTATGTAGGTACATATATTAGGTATATAGTCAAGGATACGGAGTAAGTGTTGATCTACCCAGGTCACTGGCTTTCATCCCTATTTTCTGGACCTGGTAGGAGTGCTTAAGTGGTTTTGCCAATAGAATGTGCATACCATCAAGCCTCTGTAGTACGATACCAGGGCGTCAATAAAATGAAGAATACGGTAAATACATCAGGAACAGAGCCGAAGCCAGTGGCCAGGTATCTTTGCTGCTTGTTCAGCAATTCAAAACTTGTACCTGATCCTTCCGGCAAGGCGAGGAAGGGTTGTTTGAAATGGCCCCAAAAGCGTTCGCAATTTTACCTTGCCTCACCCATGTCTAGGCGTGCCTGGAGACCAGCGAGCAACGGCCGTTTTGCGCCATGTTCTGCATGCTCCCGTCTTCAACTTCCTACTCGATATATCTCAGTCTTCATAAGAGCTACTCCATATGTACATCCTCAGATACCGCACAGATACCTAGCCTTGTACTCAACATCTGTGTCATCTAATTTCTTAGAACTCTCATCGTCCAACCTTCAAGTTAGTCCTTCAAATTCAACTCGCTACAAAACTGCTTTTCTTTCTACCGACTTGGAGATGAGGCTTCCAACGATGAGAAGCAGCTAGGAGGCTGTTTCCTACATCGAAATCCTAAGCAGCTGTGATTCTCTTATCCTGATTGCCTCCAAGATGTAACTCACCGATAGTGTTGCCCAAAATGAATACCGCTGTTCGGCAGAGACGTGCCATCTGGTGCAGTGATTCATGAACAGGAGATTGCAAGAGAAGAGCTGCAGCGTTGCACATCCAATATTTTGGTGGCCCTCATTGAAGAATATATATCCCCTTATCAGTGTTGGGGGGGCCTAAATCAGTATTTGATAACCCTACAGTAACACGGCCAAAAAACAAGTTATGAGCGGGATTTCACCAAGATTGTGATCTCGATGTCACGCAATTAGCAGGTAATGTGTATATATGCGCAGGGGGGGTAGTCCAGGTCCGTAAGTGGGAGTGAAAAAGTCATGTAGGTACTTTGGGCTCTGTACCTGGATGAAAAAAATAAGAAAGTCTACCTAGGTAGCCGCCCATGGTTGACGTCTCTGGAGTTCGTATTCACGTCTGCAACTGCAGGCAAGCATCATGTACATGCATACCACACAGGCTCACATACAAAAGATCTCCAAATCATTTATGAATCATCTAGCCATTTGAATTCTCAAGGTAGGCGCGAATAGATACATATATGTACTTATTAACTTTTCAAACAGAGATGCCTCCTAGGAGGTAGGTTCAATGTTTTCTACCTCTTGCCTTATCAGGCTGTGTTATATCGAGCCGTCTTGGAACTGGCCCACACAAACGTCATCATTCTGACATGGTGTAGTGTCTACCTGTCAAAAGTAGCTCAATGAACTTAATTATGGCCCAGAATAGCTGTACCTGATGATGTGGGTATCAATTGATGATTCTGCTGTTATGAAAGGCAATAAACATTTCTCAAAGGGTTTAAACGTTCAATCATTCAAGGATTGTATCGAGGATGAAAAGCAGTCTTTAATACGATCTCTCTAAATCAGAAGGGTGTGATACAAGTCAAAATGTACATACAAATCAGGAGCAACGGGGTGATCCGTTTTCAAATCTAACCCAGATAATTCCCCTATGCCAATGTTTTCCTGAGCAGCACGAATCATATTTCCTGCTCGGCCACAGCACTTGCTAGATTGGGGGATGCACTTTCGTATCGCGCATGCTCCTAAATGGTAATGCTGCGTTCCCCCCTGCTCGGATCAGCAACCGCTCCACTTTCCTCCAAGTCTTCTGTACACTCCTCCGTCCATCTTCTCCCCATCGCCAGAATCCAGCGCCATGTTGCTGTATTGCCTCATAACCACCATGCATGTTCGCTGACAATCGTTACAGTCTCCCAATAATCCTTCATATTGCTTCTCAGTCGCCATTGAAATCCACCTGCGCTTGGGGAGAAATGATAGAATACACTCTTTCTCTCTCTCCTAGCTTGTAATAGATGGTCCGCTCGTTCAAGCTACATCTTCCTTGCCTCCTTAGCTGTGCCCAATAGCTGCCATCTAGCCCTGTTTACTTTGTTTCTTGCGCAATCTCGAAGAATTCCGATCCCCAGTACGGGACCGAGGCTGTCGAGCCGCAGTACCGACCGCGCCAACCTTCCGAGCCGCACAGAGAGGTAGGCGGAGGGGTCAGCTGTTCGGAAAAGACCCCTCAGTGCGCTTCCGAGACTTCGCAAAAGACTACGGGGAAGGAGGAGACCAGTCCAAGAGGAAAAACACTATCCATTCCTCACTGATCCCGCACTCTTCTACCCTTTTACCGCCTTATCTAGGGCCAGGCTACGAATCGCCCACCATGCCTTCAAGACTCCCGAGCTTCAAGGACTTCCGCCGGCGCTCGCTTGCCAGTTTTCGCACCGAACGCTCCGTCGAATCCTCGAGCAACGATGATCCCTCGAGCCAAGGACCAACTCCATCCACAGGGTCTATTACTCCTCCGTCTTTGCCAGACCACAGCGATCCAGCCATTTCGGAGCAAGTCCCTAATGGCCGCCCCCCTCTGCCATCATCTCAGAGCAACCGCTACAGTGTTACAAGCGTGGGAGGCGATCTACCGAGTCCCCAACCATCCCCTTCGCGGTATTCTCCTCGAATAACCAACGTCGGCCAAAGGGAGACGGTATGTGGATGATTCTGTTGTTCCGTAACTCCCTCAAACCGCAGACTGCACGCAATAGCTCGTTGCTTACAACTATACAGGTCTATCAGAAAGTGTTGCTTGCGCTTGGGGAAATTGGTGAGTCAGGCTCACATCGCGTCGATGGCAATGTAGGTATACGCCGTCAAGATCGAGCATTCCCACAGACCACTTGGCCTGTCACAGGTGGGCGATTTAAAGCGCTGCTTCACTTAACTCCCGGGCCCAATGCATTCATCTTGGAGTTTTCTGGGCCCAGCAGCGGAAATTTTTCCCATACTGCAGTTACCACAGTCTTCATGGTTGATCCAACAAACATGCCACCTCTGCATCTGGCTATCCTCACTGCTAAGGACTCGAAGTACACGTACGACGCGGTGCCAGCCCGCGCCCAGAAGGAAGGCAACAACCTCAGCACTGCCGTTCGAAAGTTCCGTATGGCCGCTTACCTGTGGCAGGCCTTCACGGCCGAGCAGATGAACCGAAACGGCCTGGGTCGCCGCGCTTTTCGCTTTGAGGAAGAATGGACTACAGGTTCATCCCACTTCCTCGACCTGTGCGATGAAACAGTCATGAGATCTGAGACTCGTGTTCATATCGTTCCGACAGACAAGACGGTAGCCGAGATACGTGATACCGAACGCGCACAGCAGAACGCTTCCGCCACCAAAAAGGGTGAGCTATTTGATATTGCTGGAGACGCAGTTCGCAAGTACTTCGACATGGCGCCCGGTCAGCAACGCTATGTAGCCGTGCTTATTCTTGATGCCCACTGGGATGCAAAGGCCAAATTGATTACGGGACATGCCGCCTTGGGTGGTACAGCTGGGAACGGATTGAACCTTGCCATATTCGGTTCCCATTGTCTCCAGAGCTATCCGGCGACGCTCGGAGAGGTCATGCCATCACTCGGTGACTGCACGCCCACAGACACCGAGATTGTTGCCAACGACTGCAATGAGGCTGGGAGTTCTTGGGAGGCAGCCGTTCTGGGTATTGGCGCCCACCTGCACGAAGTCGGTCATCTCCTCGGTCTACCACATCGGGACACAGGTATCATGGCTCGCGATTTCGTTACCCTGAACAGGGCCTTCATGGTCAAGGAAGCATATTCTACTCGGACCAAATCCCGAGGCGACTTCGTCAAGACGGAAGATGAACCTGCCTGGCATAGACTTGACTTGTTGCGGTTCCGCTTCCATCCACTGTTTCGCATTATAGGTGAACCGCCTCTACCTGCGGACGGCACTGTCCATGGTTGGACCGTAGAGAACCAGAAGATCCTCGTGACCGCCAATTCCGGCCTTCTCTGTGCAGAATTATATACCGATGGTGACGAGATCTGCCATTGGTGGATTGATTACTACAAAGATGGGGACACGCAGCGAAGTGTTATGTACACGGAGGCCGATCTTCGAAGTCTTCTTCCGGACCAAAAGCGGCAATCGCGGCTCAAGATCATAGTACGATCTATGGGCGGCGGTGAGCTGGTCCTGGACGACTTCTCGCATTGCTGTCAAGCATCCCTCAAGCTCTCCAACGGACGCCCAGCATTCCGCGGCACAAAACTAGGGTTTTCTCAAATGGAGGGTAGCGAGACGTGTGAGGTGGTGTTCAGAAGTGTAGTCGAGAGGAAGAGAATAATGACTGCGGTGATTGTTCACCACGGCAATGCGGTGGACGGGATTGAGTTCTGCTATGACGACAATTCGCGGCAGCTTTTCGGAAAGCGAGGGGGCTCACCCAGCAGATTCGCGATAGGTGAGCGTTTAGCTTGCACTCTATTTTGTCACCACTTTTACTAAAACCACAGCAGATATCCGCAGCGCCGAAGTAATCACAGGGTTCACGTTGCGAGCGGGACTCTGGATCGATGCTATCCAGATCCTGACGAGCAGTATGAGAAGGTCGCCGGTATTCGGAAATCCCCATGGAGGGTCTTTGTGAGTTTGTGTTATTACCGATAGATGTGATTGGCGGCGTATGCTAATTGCAGAGATAGACACACGCTACACGCGCCCAAGGGCTACAGAGTGTGCGGTGTATCTGGAAGCTGTGGAGCATGGCTGGACGGGTTCTCACTCCTCATCACACGATAAAAATGGTAATGTACTCTAACGATATACCCGAAGCATGGACAGATGGTCAGTCTTCACCAAGGATGCATTTACAGGGCGACGAGACAGGATGGACGATGATGTACTCACGGGGGATAGCTTGTACATAAGGAGCAGATACATACTAGCATGTAGGGAGTATTCACAAGGTAACAATGACCGGGCTGGGCCATGGGAAGTCAGGTACATGCCACTATCTACCTACCTTAGGTACATATATGTACATACCTAGGAACGATGTTTCAATAATGTAGGACTGGAATAAGGTATCAGCAGAAGACAGTGAGTGAAGTGAACAAGGGGGCCGCGCTTGACCTAAGGCGGCTAAAAGGACGTGAATAGAGAAACCTCTACATCAGGTATATAGGTACTCCACTTACAAGCCCGATGACTTCATCATTGAACCTCTCCCACCTCTTGATTTATTTACTTTAGCTTTCCACTTCCCTTTCTTGCATTTCGGCCCAATAACCTCCCCCTCCCCAAACCGACATTTACCGTATCTATATTCCGACAGACGACCAACCCATGTCGAAACGAGCCAGCGCCTATGCCAGCAGCAGTGGCTCAGCCAAAGTTGCTGGTGTGTGTTCTCTCACTCCCTCTTGCACTATCACGCAGCAGTCCCTGACCATCGCAGGCTATGACAAGCAGAAAGATCTCCTCGCCGCAACAAGCGCCACCACCGGCCACTTCTCCCTCCTACGCGCCCTCCACATGGCTGACTACATCACCGAGATGAATGGTACGTGTATAGCCCGCTACTACCTCATTCTTCACTGCTAAATACGCAGGCTTCTGCGGTGTCATGTCCATCTTCTCCTCCTTACGGTATTGTCTCGGCGACCCTTCAGACAAGTCCAATCTCTACATCGCCCTCGCCTTCCTGCCCTTCGGCCTGTTCTTCGACTTCATGGACGGCCGGGTAGCACGCTGGCGCAAGAAGAGCAGCATGATGGGCCAAGAGCTCGACTCGCTGGCCGACCTGGTATGCCCGCCCGCTACCATCCACTCTTCCCACAATATGTTCGAGTATATTAACGATATGGCGCTCCAGATATCCTTCGGCTTGGCCCCCGCCTGCGTCGCCTTCACCATCGGTCTTCGCACGCCCCTCGACCACGTTCTCCTCACATTCTTCGTGCTCTGCGGCCTGACGCGCCTCGCGCGCTTCAACGTCACCGCCGCCAACATCCCCAAGGACGCCTCGGGCAAGGCGAGCTACTTTGAGGGCACCCCGATCCCCACCACGCTGGGCATCGACGCCCTCATGGCCTACTGGGTCTCGCAGGATAGCATCCTCGGGAATATACCCGGTGGCGTCTGGTTCCAAGGGTCCGCGCTCGAGCTGCATCCCGTCGCCTTCCTGTTCGTCATCCATGGATGTCTCATGTGCAGCAAGAGCTTGCACGTTCCCAAGCCTTAGGCGGCCGTCTCGACAGTTAAAGGTTCAAAAGTAAAAGAGCAGAGGGAAACTACTTGAGCGAGGGGCGAGGATTCCAGAATTCTATAGAAACCGGAAAGAAGTCATCTCCGTCCACACATACCGGCATGCATCGCATCTTATTATCGGGACTGAATTGAATCATGAAGCGGTGTTCCAGCACTCAGTCTCAGTTATTATCAGTGGTGGGCATGTATAGATGCACATGTTGATGCCGTGCTGCTTGCTGGCTTTGTTGCATTATCCACAGCGACCTTCTTGCGGAGGCGCTTTTCTGCGGTGTTTACTTCTTTGACACAGGTTACCCAACAATTAGAGTCAGGTTCGAAACCAAGAACACTATTATGACTGAAAACGATTCCCCTAAGAGTTTTCCCTTTGTTCATGATGATTGGCACAGCCCAGTTGGGAATATATCTATCGGGTTGTTAGTTTTGATATTTGATTTATTTCCATTATAGCCCAATATTCTAGTGATGAAATACACTACCAGTAGAGAAAGGAAAGGCTTACAGGAACCAAAGTCACAGATGACATTGATCGTTGATCAGCATAGCATCAATTTTGAAGTACACCAGTCTATCTACCTTACCTAACCAGGTGCAAAACATCGAGTGAGGCACAGCTCGCAATGCCGCAGGGTACCAAATACTTTCCTGAGCTTGAGCGACTGATGACAATCCAAGGACGACTTGCAACAGAATTTATTGACTTTCTTTCTACTCGACAGGGAGAGCATTTGATCACGATATTTCCTTCTATCTGTTTCTGGCACAGAAACGCATCCTCTCCAACCGCATTTGGTACTTTCTTGCAGGACTAGACAATAAGTACCTAATGTGTAGCATCCATCCACCGCGGCCTGTGCCTGTCTAACTCTGAGACTGATTGCAACCCGCCTCCCTGTACCATTAGAAACATGTCGACATATGCCTTGTCTTGGCTGGTATCATAAGCGAGCGTAATGTCAAAATCGGGAACAATATCCCGGTCTTAACGCCATTTTGAAAACCCAAGTCCACAAGCATGAGATACTTCACCGAAAAGAAGGAAGGAACCAGCTAACTCCAAGACGCCTGCTTGCCCTTTTTCAAACAACGAACCCCACGAACCCGATGGTAAAGCCAGCAGAAACTTCACATGGCCTTACCCACACTACTTTGGCTCTGTCTCCGCCCCCTCGTTGGATCGCTCAGTTTCCGGCCTCGTGTACTGTCGGGACTGGGCGTCCACCTCTCGGCAGCTGGACCGACATCCGGACCTGGGTCGCTCCAGCCATCCATGCTTACGCCACTGGAGTACTTTGATGTAAAACTCTCCCGGCGTTGGTGAGCTATCGCCGGCATATCCGGGAGGCTACCGACGAAGCTGCCTCCAACTCCTGCGGTGCTAGAGTTAGGTGATTGGGCCAAAAGTTCGGGCCGGTCTAAGTCGAACGGGTCGGAGCGAAATCGAGTCCGCCTAGTCCCAACAGATTCGACTGTCATGCCAGACTCACGGTATGTGCTATTCATCCGAGTCGTAGTACCGCTTGATGGCCTCGCCCCTGTGCCATTGACGCTATAGCCTCGCGAGCGTCGTATATTTTGGACATAGGTCGTGGGTCCTGCAACTCCATTGGCTGACCGAGCAGATGATGGGGTGGCATCGGCGTCCAAGAAAGGACTATTGGGCTTGGAGACTGTCAGTGGCATGACCTTAGCCGACTCGTGGAGTGTATTGACATCCGAAAAAGGATTTTCCGCGTCGAAGTTGATCCCTAGGCTTCCTAGGAAATTCCCATTCTCCAGAGATCGACTACGTTGGGGGTTGTTGCCAGTGCCTGGGTCACTTGGACCGAGGAAGCTCTCTTGGGAGCCTCTCCTGATTACCCGCGTATTCGAAAGAGAAGCCAATGAGCCGTTCGATTGCGCTGTCTTGGGTTCGCCTCGTAGCAACTTCCAATTGAAGTTGCCATCCTCAGTCAATCTTCCCCACCAATCAACGAACCGTTCCTTTGCCGTTTCCATTCCATGCTTAGAGACCGTGGCTCTCGAACTAGAGCGACTGGCTGGTATCTCCGGGAAACCGAATTGTGAGTTTCCGCGGTTGAGATCTACACTTGGCTTCGGACTTCGCGTCACAAGGTTGTTCACACGCCCGCGAATCCGTTGATAACTATAGCCTACTACAGCCTTGAGCTTTTCGGGAATTGTGGTTGGCCCTAGGGAATGCCGGCTGATGATGTAAGGGCCCTTCTCGCCGCCCTGGTTGTCGGCATCGGTTGACAGTGGAGTAAGCATAGTGCTTCGGCGTTTCTTCATCATCCGTTTCCTCCAAAACCAGACGAGGAAGCCAATGAGTGATATGACTGCTATGCCCCCTATCACACCCCCAGCCACGGCCACTGTTGTCTGAGTGCTTACCGCATTCCCGGTAACAGATTGAGCGCCATCTGTCAACGCCCCTCCGGCACTCGATGATTCAGGGGAACTATTATCTATTGTCGATGTTGAGAAAGACCCTCCAGCTGCACTTCCTGCTTGAGTACTCGTGCCTAGGGGCTCAATCGAAGGTGCTGGAGTTATTGCACTGTTGTCAGTCTGTGTAGATGTGAATGAGTCTTGAGATTTTGTTTGAGGAGAAGAGATTTGCGTTGACTGAAGAGAATTGGTCAAGGCAGTACCAATAGCGCTCCCAACCGCAGAAGAAGAGGGCGATATGGATATTTCAGGAGCTGCCGCGGCTGCTGAAGTGGTAGGTTGCGGTGCGGTGCTAGAGAGGGACGTGGTACTAGATATCACACTCAGGGAGGTGGAGCTTGTCGTACTAGAAGCCTCTGTAGCGCTCGGGGCAGTGGAATCTGGTACAGCATTCGTGAAGTCAGGGATGGACGGTGAACTTGTCGAGAAACTTGAAGTAGATGTCGAAAACGTCGATGTTGACGATGTTGAGGAGGTGGATGTGGTAATTGTTGACGAAGCTGCCGCAGTGCTCGTTACCACATTGTTCACCCTGGGCACTGCAGTGCATATCTTGCCCCCGATACTCGTTGT
This sequence comes from Xylariaceae sp. FL0255, assembly GCA_022578795.1. Classification (NCBI taxonomy): domain Eukaryota; kingdom Fungi; phylum Ascomycota; class Sordariomycetes; order Xylariales; family Xylariaceae; species Xylariaceae sp. FL0255. The sequence continues at coordinate 23,412 of MU388984.1, read as the reverse complement.
AGAGAATGATGATGATGCCATATCCACGATACCTCCAAAGCAGGCGATTCCAGCCGCCTAATGAAGGGAGAGTAATGTTGCTGGCGCGGGTCTAGGGCGCGCGAAAGAAAGGGGAAGAAAAAAAAAAAAAAGGAACAAGAAGAAACGAATGGCCGTACCGGCCGGGCTCACAGTCACGAGAAGACCATGAAAGCAAAGTCCGAAGACACGAAGGACAATTAAGAGTATAATTTCCCAAGGGAAAGATCAAGACGGGCCACGGCTAAATGCGAAGCATGCTCAGAGATTCAACATTTTCTAGATGATGGGAAGAAGAGAAACAAGAAAGGGAGCAAAGTGCAGAGGACAGCGCCTCGTCAAGGGAGGAGGAGCATTCACACTTGCGACATGATCTCCTTGACCAGCTTCCAGGAGGGCTCACCACACCAGACAGAGATGGTGGAGTTGCACTTAAGGTTCGGGTAGGACCCTTGTCCTGTAACAGATCTGAAGCACCATCGCGCGCCAGGGACTTCGCATCAACGTCAACGATATGACACCACCTCAAGTACCGAACATGAGCAGCAACAACAGAGTGATGTGAATGCACAGCCATTGGGAATCAAAAAGACCGCTACAGATCAGAGCGTCAAGTTATCTACATGCTGTGACACAGGAAATGCCATGCTTGAAGAATGAGTGAGTGGTCAATTGGGAGCTAGCCCGGTCAGACCCCGGTGTTGGATCTTGCCATGGATGATTGACGGCATTTCAAACCAGGGTAAGAGATCCCACCTCGTCCGGAATGCGGCAAGCCGAGAAAAGTGCTTACCTGGGATTTCGAGTTAGGTTAGGTCAGACCACTAGCCAATGCCCCCCTTTCTGTCTCTTGTCTGACGGCGGACTTGTAGGCACGGAGCACTGATGGCTTACGAGAGTTAGGGGTATCAAAGTGCGTGCACATCACTGGCCTGAGGTTTAATAAGTAACGTACTTACAAGTTGCCCCTCTTGCAAGCGCGAGATAGTCGGAAGCTATTAGGCGGACTTCTCGTCCGAGAGTCCTTTTGACGCTCGAAATTGCCATTGTTATAGGCCTATTTGTCGATGAAACCCCAGGGCACTGTTGGGGCCAACAGGGGTCTCGTTTGTGCTGTTGAAACGCCGCATCTCCAACTCTCGTCCCGCCCAACCCACACATTCTTCATCAGGTGTTTAATCGATAAGAATCTTCCCCCTTGTCATCAGGACCCCCACCACAAGAGCCTCAACATGTTCGGTGGTCTGGCAAGTCTAGGTGAGTCTATCGGCATCTGCGCTAGGTGCTTGCTCACCCGTCATCTATGTAGTTCAACCATCCGCCATTGGCCCGCCTCCAAAGGATGTGCCGCCTCCTACGCCTGTGAAGCTGCCACAGTGCAAGCCGCGGCAGGCTGCCCCCTCATCGAGGCCCTCTTCGGTGGTCCGCTTCCTGCAGACACTCCATCGCCCTACTGAGGTCACTGAGGCTCATTTTGCTGCCTTGGGCGTCAACCTTCATGCCGACACTCCCGCCGACCAAGTGGTCCCCGATCCCTCATGTCTCCCAGAAGCCTCTGGCTGGGATGGCATTGACCTGGATGAGGCAAGGCGTCGAGATAGCACCTTTCGGAAGCTCCTGTGTACCGGAAAGATGTCTCCAGAGGCACGTGTCTATCTCGACCGCCGCAACGAGCTATCTATTGCCAACCAAGCTGCCTTTCGTACCATTCGCCGCATCAAGCCCGAAATGGGGAAGAAGCTCATCCAGCTGGGGAATTCCTACGAATTTTACAGACAAATGGAATTGATGGCTACGTTCTGGGACGACACCTCTTTGCCGTCTCCGGGAGAAGATAGTGCCGATGATCAAACCTCCACTGGTTTTACCCCTCACCTGCATCCTATAGACGCAGATATAGGTCAAGTCCGGGACGGTATGAATACCACAGAGTCTGATGTCCGATCAGAGTCTGGACCAAATTCAAACAAACCAAATACGCCGGAACGGGTAACATACAGAACCGCTCCGGGTTCTCAAATGCCCGCCGAGTTCCGCCATGCTTTGATCTCTGCATTCATTAAACTTGTTGCATATGACTTCGGCTGCACGATTGTGCCACCCAGGGTCGAACCACGCCTGCAAATAGTAGAGCCTTCTTTACCACAGAGAAACTCGTCGCAGCAACCAGAGGCAGAGCGCCCTACTACAGCTGCACAAAGAGCATCGTATTTCCCCTCGGGGTGCGTATTCTTATGTCGCACCCCCACCACACGTGAGGCGGCCCGTGCCGGGTTTGTTGAGGGTCCCATAGCCGCCGTCTCCGCTCGGAACACAACCAGTTTCTCCACCCCAACCGAGTCGAACATCGATTTTGGTCGTGAGCTCATCGCCGCCCTGGTCACAGCGCAGCATCGCGCCCGTGAGGGGAGAGTAGAGAAGCGCTTCGGCGAAGGCAAATGGTGGGCTACAGAGAAGCGTTGGGGGGGCGGTGAAGGAGGGCCTATTGGGCGCGAGGTCGAGGGGGATGCCGTCTTAGGCGATAAAGACGCCAAGGGCAATGCGGCCGGTGAGCCAGGCGCGACTCTGCCCTCACCTGCTGATAAATCTTCTCCACAACAGGCTGCCAACCCGCCCGCCATCCCATTCTGTGGTCCGCCTCTGACTAAGAGACCACGTAAAACCCTCAGCGTGTACGACCGCTATCGCATGGTGCGATTGCCGACATCGAATTGGGATAAGAAAGCCGTATACGAAGCGATCGGCAGAGTGCAAGGGGCTGGATTCGATGATGTCTTTGTTATTAGCAGTTTGTTTCACCACATCAGCGTCCTTCGAGTACGCGTACCGGACCGGCTCTTACAAGTGCTGGACGGTGGACCTGAGGATGGACCTGAAAGAGAAGATAGCTATAGCGAGCATAGCTGGGGCCAATTGGAAATCTGGAGAAGCCAATGGTACGATCTGTTCCGGATCGAGGAGAGGCTTGAAGCCATGCGCTTAATCTGGGGCATGATGGAGTGGGCGATGCGGGATACGGGCGCCGGGAAGGGTATCGATACCGGTGGTGGCGCTCGTTGAGAGCGGAACGGGTCGTTCCCGGGCTCGGCGGAGATGAACGGCCACGATGTCTAGGGGACGTGTGGCACAAACAATAGTAACGAAATGAGTTTGCCTCGATCCGCGACAAGCAGTTCCAAGGTTCTTAAGAGGTGAATTGTATCCGTAAAGGTCAATTGCGATAGCCTTATATGAGGTGATGTCACTAAATTAAGATGACCGGGGAGATTGATGGGGTTATTCTCGAGCTGAGGGCAGGGTGATGAGCTGAAGAAACAGGAAGTCCCATGCAGGAACAGTTCTCCATGGCTCACAGGCTGTGGCAGAGAATGGGCAATTTCTGATGACATGCGCCTGCGGGCCTAATGCCTGTCAGTTGCAACGGAAGGGTTGGTGATTGGATGGCCGTGTCGACTTTCAGGTCAGCCACAGCCCGCGGACTGGCCGTCTGACTTCCTGATTGAGGGAGAGAGGGCTCGGAGAGTCGGATGGGGTGATTGTTTTGTTCCCCATGCCAACAGCTGCGAAGTATACTCTGCATGATGAGTTGGCCCACCCACGGCACGGGCTTGCCGGACGAGGAGCGGTTCAAGTCGCCGGCGCGTACCACAACAATACAATGATAGTTGATGTTGACCTAGTGACTTCGTTAGAACAACACACGGCACTACTAGTAGAAGGGTTACGGGTGTGTAGGTGCTCATAGAATGTCGGCGATTAGGAACTATAAGTCAGTAGTTTGCTGGGAAAGGGGGGGGGGGATGGCAGGCGTGGAAGAGGGTCGGGGGGCGCCTAACTAAGATGTTAGTACAAGACTAAAAGGCGGTCCAGAACTGGCGCTTTTATCTGCCCTATCAGGATCAGAGCTGTGATGATGGCTCTCCAGCTGCCACGACCATTACCGATCTACCTACCTACCTACCTACCTACCTTACTTTTTCATACTTACTTATTATTACTTTGTTCGCCTATCACACCTAAATAAATTCACTTCGACTTTCGGCGTCTCCTCTGCAGCAGACGCGCACTGCCTCACCCTCATCTGCAGACATCTGAAAGAGAAGCGAGATTGATATATCCATAGGTACACCTAGAGAGAAATATATACATTGACTGCAGCTGAGCTCGGCACGTCGCAACCCCGCGCCTGGCAACTTGCTCGCGAAGACGAACCCGACCGCTCTCCCTACGCGCGCGACCTCGTTGCTGGATATGTCATACTACTCATACCCGGGAGGATACGCCCCGCCACAGCGGCAACAACAGCAGCAACACCCGCACCACGGAAACTATTATCAGCCGTACGTACCATTCCCGCCGCCTCCCTCTCTATCGCCTGAGCTGATCTCTCCTAGGCCTCCTCAAGGATACACCAGCAACAGCTATCCGCAACAGCAGCAGCAGCAGCAGCAGTCGTCGCAGTACCCCTACAACACCTCTCAGTACTACAGTCAGGTATGGTCTTTCTGGATCGCGTCATCGGCCCTGAGTTGCTGACCGCTGACCGCTCCAGCCTCCGCCCCAACAGGCTAGCTACGTCAACTCTAACCAGTATGGCGGCCGACCACGTAAGATCGCCTCCCGCATAACACGCGCCCACTAATGTTGACCACGTCTCTCCCTCTAGCAATGCCCACCGTAAACTCGAATGCCTACTCCCACGGCAACTACAATGCCCCGCCGCCGCCGCCCTCGGGCCCCCAGCACTTCGGCCACGGAGCCCCCCAGGGCTATGCCTTCCAGTATAGCAACTGCAGCGGCCGGAGGAAAGCCCTCCTGGTCGGCATCAACTACTTCGGCCAGCGCGGCCAGCTGCGCGGCTGCATAAACGATGTGCGCAACATGTCCACCTACCTGGTCGAGCACTTTGGCTACAAGCGAGACGACATGGTCATCCTGACCGACGACCAGCAGAACCCCATGAGCCAGCCTACCAAGCAGAACCTCCTCCGCGCCATGCACTGGCTGGTCAAGGACGCGAGGCCCAACGACTCCCTCTTCTTCCACTACTCCGGCCATGGTGGGCAGACCAAGGATCTCGACGGAGACGAGGCTGATGGATACGACGAGGTCATATACCCCGTAGACTTCCGCCAGGTCGGTCACATCACCGACGACGAGATGCACAGGATCATGGTACAGCCCTTGCAAGCCGGCGTGCGACTGACCGCCATATTCGACTCCTGTCATTCCGGTACCGCCCTGGATCTGCCCTACATCTACTCCACACAAGGCATCTTAAAGGAGCCCAATTTGGCCAAAGAAGCCGGTCAAGGACTGCTTGGTGTCATATCCTCCTACAGCCAGGGCGATCTGGGCGGCGTCGCCAGCAACATCATGGGCTTCTTCAAGAAGGCCACCATTGGCGAGGATGCCCACAACCGATCCTTGGCCACCAAGACCTCCGCTGCTGATGTCATTATGCTTTCTGGAAGCAAAGACGATCAGACATCGTTCGTATTCCCCATATCTTCACTTTTCTGTGCTCTGTGGCGGCACTCAAATAAAGCCATTCATGTAATGGTGGCGTGAGCCTTTTGAAACATGTCGACGCACTGAAATGGATCTGTGCCGCGACTCAGAACACCACAATTTGGATTCGTTTGCTAATCAGTGGTTATACAGGGCGGACGCGACCATTGCATCCCAGGCTACTGGTGCCATGTCATGGGCCTTCATCACTGCTCTGAGGAAGCGACCTCAGCAGAGCTACGTGCAGCTCCTCAACAGCATTCGGGACGAGTTGGCCACACGGTATTCTCAGAAGCCCCAATTGTCTTGTAGCCATCCATTAAGTAAGGATTCTTTTGTGCTACATATCAACATCACACAGTACTAATGAGCCCGCTCAAGACACGAATCTGCTATTTGTAATGTGAAACAGAAGATAGCGTTAATTTGGTTTAGGATCAGGTCGGAAGTGGTTACTGGGCGGTCATTTGCGTTGGAATTCAAGCGCAGCGCAGCTCGCCATGGTAATGAACGGCGTTCTCCAAACCTCGATACTTGCTGGATAATAAAATGGACTTTCGTGTTGAATTTTAACTTGAAAACCTCGGACAACTCTTATGTGCAAGCAACCTTTGAGTATCCGGTGCCGCTATTGTATATAATTTGGTTGATGATTAGTTTGTAATGATCCAAGCCCATCGAAACTTTTCGTCGACGTAGTAATTCTCTCAATTATCGTAAATGTTCCAGGCTTTGAAACGAGTTGTTAGAATATCAAGACGGGCTATTCTGTAGCTAGGTTTCTTCACCCTGCTGGGTTTCTGGAAGCCCCTTCAGACTTGAGATGTTGTGTTCAGATACAATCATGAAGCAATGAGCGCAAATCTGATCGCAATCACATTACGGCCTAGGCAATTCATAAGCCTTATTCGAAACCAGGGTCACGACAAGAGACATTAACCTGTCATTCTCTCCTAGTCATACTAAAATGCTATCGCAACAGACGCCGTAGAAACCACTATGCACATGATCCCTCTTGTCAATTTCAAGAGAGGAAAAGTCGATCCTTAAAAGGCATACCTGTCATACAAATGCAGTATGATGTAATCTGTGCCAAACTCCCGCCAACTCAACTAGACCGAATCCAACCCAGAAAACGCCCGCCCGCCGACAAGTGTGGAAGTAATTGGTGTGAGAGATGGTAGGGCTTGCCACGCCATCCTAACTCAAAGATTCTCTTTCTCACGAATCAAAGTCATAGGCAGGAGCGGGATTGTGAGGAGCAGGAGCAGAGGCACCCGAGGATGAAGAAGCCGCCAACACCGCCTTCAGCTTATTCTTACGTTTCTGCTCATCCCAAGCTGCTTTGAGTTGGTCCCGTGTCTTCTGGTGCTCGGTCCACTTGCGGGCGTCGATGCGCATACGAGCCACCGACCGGATGACGGCAATGAATACCTTGAGCTTGTTGACGGGCTTTGTTGGTTTCTTCCTCATCTCATATACCTCATCGGGGGTCTTGATGCCGAGGTCCTTGTGTATGCGACTGAGAATACGCAGGTCCGCCTTGTTGCTGTTCGGCGTGTTAGTCATCTTCCCTATCTTTGAGAAGCAGTGAATCTGGGTGAAAGGGGACTTACCAGGCATCTGCGATGTCTAGGCGCAGTTGAAGGTACCTCTTGGCAAAAGCGCCGTCGTTTCGCAGCTTGGCTTCACGTTCCCATCGGGCTTGCATCCACTCTATCTGCATGACCATGCCGCGTATTTCCTTCTCATGCCGCCGGCGGGCGGAGTCGGCGGCCCGAATAACTGCCTCGTGGTCTTTCGTGTCAATGACATCTGTCATTGACATGTCACCAAACCTAGATCCATACGCGCCCTGAGCTTGGGCTTGGGCTTGAGCTGTTTGTCTTGCATTATTGGCCTGTATCCAAGCTAGTGCCTTCTGAGCTCCTTTCTCCAGCCTGTCGCAGTCGAATTCTAGTTTCTCGACAGATGCCTTGTATGCGTCCCGTTCTTTCTGCATATGGTCTAGCTTCTCGATTAGCTCTTGTTCTTGTGGGTTCGTTTCATCTACATTATATTTGGCCGCCTCTAGTTGGGAGCGCAAGTCGTAAATTAGGAGGTTCGCTTTCTCGGCCTCTTTCTTTGTTCGTGAAAGCTGGCGCTTTAGGTCTTCGATTGCTCGTTTGGCCTGGGACAGCTCTTGATCAGCTTGCTGTGATTTCTGGCGTCTGGCTTGGTCGGCTTCTCGCCGGAGCTCTACACAATGCACCTCGAGATTGCGGAGCTCCTGCTTTGTCTCTTCAAGTTGTTCTCGAAGTGATTCAGCGATTCTATCAGCTTCTTCGAGCTGCTGCTTATGATTGTCTCGCTCCACCTGGCCGCGCCTTGCTAGCTCGAGCTGGCGTCTAAGATCTTGACATAATTCGTCGGCTTCCCTCAGTCTTTGACTCGAATCCTCAGATTCTTCATCTAAAGTCGCTTGAAGGACTTCGACCTCATCTTCGAGTGCCTGCACTTTTTCGATTTGTGCCTGATATTCGAGTTGGCTTTGTCGAAGGTCCTTGTGAAGAACTAGCACTTCATCTTGGACCCTTGTTAACGTTGCTTGGCGCGCTGATAGATCAAGCCGCAGGTCATTGATCTGGCGTTCGAGGGCGGCCTCCTCGGTTTTGTATCGCTCCATCTCGCTATTCAGAGCTGCTTGTAATTTAATTTCTTTACCCGAAAGAGCACCCCCTTCATCTCGTAATCGGTCGATTGTCCGCTGAAGACCGGCAACCATATCATCGAGACGGTCTCGTTGTGATTCCAGGTCTCTTTTTTCGGCTTGCCAATCTTTGCTGTTATTTCTCTCGCGATTGTCTTTCTCGTGAAGATCAGCTTGGAGATCAGAGATCTCTTCATTGAGGCGATCAATCTCGGACTTCAGCTGGGCACGCGTATCCCGCTCGATTTGTAGGCCGTGGCTTTTTTCCTGGTCGAGACTGAGTTCAAGATCACTGACTTGGCTTCGAAGACGGGTGATTTCTCGTTGTAGAGAAGCACTTTCATCGCCCAAGGTATTTTGACGGACACGAGCAGTCGTTTTCTCATGCTCAAGGTCAACTTCCAGTTCCTTGACTCGTCTTTGCAGGCGCGACGTCTCACGTTCTAACGAGGCTGATGTCGATTGCCCGCCAGAGGCTTCTTGATGAAGTCTGTCATTCTCTTCCTTGAGATCAGCTAGATCGTTGTTGAGTTGGTCAAGTGCTTTTTGATGTCGAGTTTCAACATCTTTGTTGGATAGTTGTGCACGCGTCTCCTGATCTAGACTGACCTCAAGCTCATTAACTCGTTTTTGCAGCCGTGAGACCTCTCGTTCTAGCGAAGCTGATGTCGATTGGCCCCCAGAAGCTTCTTGGCGAAGTCTGTCGTTCTCATCTCTGAGATCAGCTAAATCATCATTGAGTTGGTCAAGCTTTTTCTTGCTGCGAATCTCAACATCTTTGTTGAATAATTGTGCACGTGTCTTCTCCTGACCTAGGTTCGTCTCAAGCTCGTTGATTCGTTTCTGTAATCGCGAGACTTCTCGTTCTAGCGAGGCTGACGTAGACTGTCCGCCGGTGGCCTCCTTTCGCACTCTCTGAACCTCATCCTGGAGATCGGCGATGTCATCATTTAGACGATCAACTTCTAACTGATGGGCTCGCTTATGTTCGCGGTCTATCTGTAGAGCATGGGTCTTCTCTCTGTCGAGGTTATCTTCAAGCTCAGCAACTTGCTTTTGCAGTCGCGTGACATCACGTTGAAACGAAGCCGACTCGTGCCCTAGAGCATCATGGCGAAGCTGGAGCAAATTCTTTTCATCCGTCCGGGTTTTCAAATCTGCCTGTACAGTCTCCAGCTTTGCGGCCAGATCACGGCGATCAATCTCCCAAGAGTCACGCTGACGCAGGAGCTGCTCCGCTCGGGTCTTGATTTCTAGGGTGTGTTTGTCCTTTTCCTTGGTTTGCCGCTCAAGCACATCGCATTTCTCCTGAGATCTGCTCAGCTCCGCCTGTAACCTTGTGACCTTTTCCTCGACCTGTCGTGATAGACCCTTGGTCACCATTGATTTGTTTGACATCTCCTCCTGCAGCTCTTCGAGATCCCCTTCAGCTCGGTTCTTGTCGGTTATTGCCTCTTCTAGTTCTTCTTTCATGTCGTCTAGTTGCCGTTCAAAACGTCGAATACTTGCTTCCAACTCTTCGATTGTCTCTTTCGCTTCGTCCAATTCCTCATTCGAGCTAGCCGTCTTTTCTAGCTCAGCAGCCTTCTTTTGTGTGGATAGTAGATTGACTTCGGCCTTGTCGAGCTTGTCCTCTAGGTCATTGAGCTCATCGTCTTTTTCACCTATCTCGAGGTCCTTCTCACGCAAGTCTGTTTCGAGGTCGCGGATTTTTTCTTGTAAGCTTTCGATCTTGACGGCATTCTCGTCCGGGCGTGACTGATGCTGTTCAAGCTCGGCGATGTGTACTTCAGCAGACCTGTACTTCTCCTCCATCTCCTCTAGCCTGGTCTTCATCTCGTCTATCTCCTCTTCGCGGTCATTGATCTCTCGATCTTTGACGCGCATGTCTGCCTGCAGATCGCCGATTTCGTCGCGGAGTTGGTCGAGCTTGCCATCATCCCTTGAATGTTGCTTCAGTTGGCGATGAAGGTCGTCGACCTCGGCATTCCTATCTTCCAAGCGCTGGCGGAGAGCGTCGTTTTCCGCCCTTTGTCCTTCACCGGCGTACTTCCTCTTGGCCCTCTCTTGCACTTCCAAGATCTGCTGCTGGTATGTTTCTAGGTCTTTCTCTGCCGACGCCAAGTGCTTTTTGTATTTGGAGAGTTCTCTCTGCATGGTGACCTTATCGACTTTGAGCTCTGTATTTTCCTTAAGCGCGGCCTCGCTAAAGCCGGGGCCTGCCTTCAATAGAGCCTCCTCGAGGAAGTGAATTTTGAGCTTGAGGCCGAAGTTTTCCTTTTCGATCTTATCGATGACATTTTCCTGCTCGCGAAGCGAAAGTTGGTTGCCGTCTTGCAGGGGGCCTTTATTACCGGGTCGTCGCGTGGGCAGAGCCAGAGGCGTGGAGGCTATGCTACTAGCATCGACCTCGGGCAAAGGCATGGAATCGACGTAGGAGAGATTGCGCGAGGGCCCGTAAAGAGAGGACTCGACGAGGATGTGGGAGACGTCCATGTCTTCTTCGATCCTTCCCAAAGCGGGGGTGGCGAGGCTATTTGTGTTTTCTTTGCCGCGTCGGCGGGCGCTGTTGCGTGTGGCAGACTTGAGCATGGGAGTGAACTCGGCATCGGCCAGTCCTTGGGGGAGGTTCTGCTTGAGACCCAGAGGCGCACGATTGGCGCGGGGAGTGCTCAGGCTTATGCCACGGCCATTGCGTAGCTGGTTGAGGATGTTGTTCTTGTCTTTGTCGGGAGACTGGAAGGAGGCTTCTTGGGTAATGTCGTCGAAGTCGGGGGGTTGACGGCTGAGGTAGGTGGCATCGCCGACATTGGTGCGCGGCGTGTCCATGGCTGTGGTGGGTTTGTGTGGAGGAAAGCGACAGCATGCAGTGAGTGATTTGGAGAAATCATTGGTAGCAGGGTTAAGAGTTCAATTGCAATACATGCATTAATGCAAAGCTGATAGAAAGGTCAGACTGATGCTGTTGTGAGAAATGCTTTGGTCGCGTTGGTGGGAAGACGCGCCTCGTGAATGTTTACTTAGGTAGCTCTTTGCAGATGGCAACTCACTTTACACGTCAGAGTTGGGTGGAGAGGTACATGTATGTAGGTAGGGACTCCCACTAGTGCTGCATTACCATACCTACCTACCCTATAGTATGAGAGGTACATACTGTAATGGAATGAGAACTGTGGACGGAGGGGTCCGGACAGGGTTCATGAGGTGCTGTCCCTGTCAAGTCGGATAGCTCCTCCGCACGGAATATATGTACCATGTACCTAATACAGGTACATAAAGGTTATAGGTATATGAGGTACCTAAGGTATGTATGTACATAAGGTAAGGTAGGTACCTGGTAGGTATGTAGGTAGGTAGATGACGAGTGCAGTGATAAATACCTCCTTCCCATTCTCTGCCTTCCCAGGAAATTCCCTCCATCCATTAATGGCAGGCACAGTACCGGCGGGGAGGAGCATATCCCACTCGGGGCTGAGAAAAGATATCGGGGGACTGTTCCTCTCATTCAATGATGACTACCTCCTCCCAGGGTCCGTCATCAGATGCATCCTCACTTACATCCTTCTACACACATACATACATACATACATACATACATAAATGCTCGACTGTGTTGATGTTCACACACAGACACACAGCAGCCATGGAAACATGACCACATTGGGTATTAATAGAAGAACGGGATACATTTCAATGAATCGTGCATCCACCGCTTACGGAACCTTTTTTTTTTGCCGGCCGCCCAGTCTCCCTTGCCGGCACTGACGTCCCTCTCTTACTGTTCCCGCATCGACGTACAAATACTAGATCGTGCCATGTCCCAGTAGTAATTCCTGTCCCTCTCCCTCCTATCTATGACATGAACCACCGTTGTCGCCATCATGGCCTCTATCCACGCTCTTCCAGATGAGCTGGTCCACCAGATCCTGCACTACCTGTCCCCCGACGAGACCCTCAACACCGTCGCACTCCTGTCCCATCGCTTCAACAGCATCGCCCAGGAGCCCCTGCTCTGGAAGCACTACTGCCGCGCCCATTTCCGCTACTGGCAGGCCGAGCACTGCTTCCAGCACAAGCTCGACGGCCCCCTGCATGACGTCCACTGGAAGCGCCTTTATCTCCTCCGTAAACGCCGCAACGCCCATATCGCTACCCTGGTAGACGGCATCGTCGCCTCCCGTGTCCAACGTCTTCACAAGACCGAGCAGATCTGCCGCTACGGTTACGATGCCAAGGACTACCTTTTGACCCAGTGCCGTATCGATGAGTCTGTCGACGATGTCTTAGCCCGGAGGTACTGTCACCGCTCCATAGATCAAATATACCTGCATACATAACATATACGGAATGAAAAATACTAAAGTGCTCTTGCAGATACTACTCCTGCACTGTTCTCGACAGCATTCACCGGAGTCTTGCCATTGGCGAGTGGGCCAAGTACCAACACCATGCTGCCCTCGACTTCCGCCAGAGCCCCTCCAACGCCGAGAGGCTCAGCTGCGGCATGAAGCTCGAGCGGGCCCTTGGCGCTTTTGACATGTTCATGCTTCATGATAACGAAGGCGATCTGGATGAGGTGCGTATGGGCTATGGGCTGGGTGGACTGTGTCGCTGTAAGGAGGCTAGGAGGCTAATGTGCAACTGTCACAGATTTGCGAATTATTGGATGACATCGCCTCACGCTTCCGTGATGCAAACCCGGGCTTGGAACAGGCTACGACGCGAGAGAAGGCCCTCGCGCTAGCTCAGTGGCTTCATGCCAACAATATGACCGGCCTCAACGATCCCTCAGAAGAAACATATCGCTACTTGCGCAACTGCTTAATTGGAAGAGCCCTCCGTGATGATCAACACCCATCCTTACCTATTATTTCAGCCGCCATATACTCGGCCCTGGCCGCGAGGGCAGGCTTCGAGGCCTATCCATCGGCTTTGCCAAACCATGTGCACGCCATCGTTCTATCACCTCCGGGTGTTTCGCTCGACGGCGCCGACCTCCCCGAAGGGCAGGCGCAGCATCAAGAGACCATGTTTCTCGACCCCTACGGCTCGGATGAAGAAGTCCCCTTTGATCATATTCATAACCTTCTCTTTAGGCTAGGCATCTACACGAATCATGACGACTTACTCACACCCACATCGACCGATCTCATCGTGATGAGGACAGCACAGAACATTAGGGCATCTTTCACCAGCTTCCGGACCATTGATCGACCGCTCTCGCAGCTAATCCCAATGATCGAGTTGAATAGAGGGGATTGGGCTCGGAATCTTCAACCTGCTCTTTATAGCATGATATGGGCGAGCATCATGATGGTTCCTGTCCTTCCTGACAACGAAGACGTGAGATGGGATTGGCAGCAAGACGTACGGGACTTGCTGACTTACTTCTACGAATACTTCCCTGAAGACTCGTGGCTCATTGAGAAATATGTTTGCCCCATGTACGATGCCTTTGTTGCCCCCTCGCGGCGTCAGAGCAATTGGGAACTTCCTTCCAAACGTGTTCGTGATCAGATTAAAAGTATCCGCCGACTTGATTTCTCTGTATGTAAACCAAGACCGCGTACAGAAGGCAACCGAGTCAAGTATCGTGTTGGACAGGTCTTCAAACATAACCGTTATGACTACCATGGCTTGATTCTGGGGTGGACTACTGAAGGAGCAGGCTCAATTACCAACTGGGAACATAGCCCACCGCGCGAGTCTGCCGGATACAGTGAGCCTTACTATCGGTGCATGTGGGTAAACCCTTGTCTATTCTCACTTCTCCACGCGTTGCACAATTCCTATTGATATGTGACTTTCTTCAAACTCTAATAGGCTCGATAGGGTCGGCACAGATGGCTCAGATCACCATATAATCGCGGAGAGTAGCATCCAGGCTCTTGATCTTCGTGGTGGTCCCGAGGTACTACCTTCGGAAATCCAAGATTTGATCCCCATGGCGGGCAAATTCTTCCGGCGCTGGGATAGTAAGGCTGGTGTCTTTGTCAGTAATCTTCGAGAGTTGTTTCCCGACGACTAACTTAGATCCTGGGAGAATACATCGAAATTTTGAATGGAATCTCTTCAGGACTTCATGAGACTTTTCAAGGTTACGTGGTGACCTCAACGTCAAGTCTTCTTCAGGACTATTGTGTATCTACATGTGTCATGACCTTGTAACCATAATCGATGGCCGCATACCCATGAGTGGTAAACGCCTCGGGGTCTGCATGCTAGAACATTGAATCAAGTCTCCAGATGCATCCAGATCTATGAGGCAGCCTAGAAAATCTCTACTACATATATATACCATCTCCCCCTATCAAATATGGCAATAATGCATATGTGTATATCGCACCGAATCAATTCAAATTGATTAGCGTAAAGCTTTATCCGTTCACTTGTGGAATTTTTGGTTTTACACAAGGCTACTTTTAATACTCATGAGAGGCATGGTCGAGAACGGATGCCAATTAAACTATGGCATCGTTTCATAATTTGGTATTTTAGACTTAGATGCTACCCTTTACGTCGATCTTCTCAATGGCATCCCCGCCAATCCGGGCGATTTCCGCCAGCACGGCCTCGCGGTTCAGTCCAAAAACTCCATCCGCGCCGTCGACAGGACGGAAGGAGGATGGCATACCAGCACTGAATCCACGATCATGAAGCTGAGGATTCCATAGTGCTGCAATCACGGTATCATCCGTTGCCCCATGAAAGAAAAGTAAGGGGTTTAAGTAAAGCGAGCTAAGACGCCTTAGCAGTGTCTGGGCAGGGGGTTCGGATAGGGGCAATGCGTCTGGGCTGCCGATCTGTTCGAGATTCTTGAAGTGAGATTGCTTCGCTTTATCACGTCGAAGAGAGCTCTTGATTGCTTTGGATGAAAGGTGGATGACAACGTCGTAATCGCGAAGACCAGACTGGAAAAGCGCGCGAGGATCCAGTTCAATACCTTGATCCTTGACTGCCTTGGATGCAGATCGAGCCAGCAATGTCATGCGAGTCGCGACGACCTTGGGGATATGTTGTGTATAGGCAACACCGCTCACATCAAAGGGTGTCGCCACGAACAGAGTCGTCCGGTTCATATTGACGTCAATCTTCCTCCATGCCTCTAATCGGGTAGATATTTCCGTCCGTTGAGCGGCAGACAGCGCCGCGGAAGGATCAACGATGAGCGCATCCTCTCGCCAGTCATACGATGCAAGTAGGAGGAGAGTACGGAGAAAGCCGATGGAGGGAGATGAGGGGGTAGGGAAAGGGTGTGACTGGAGAAACGCTTGCAGGACGAAAAGTTCGATGAGAGCATCGTTGAAGTGGTTACCTAATCGGTGAGCATTGAACCAGTGCTTGGTAAGGCGGATAGATGAGGATAACGCTGGAAATCTAGTGCAGAAGGTGGTGATAATTTGGCTGTGGAGCGGCAAGATCGCATTCCTCCATCTCAAGGACGCAAGTAATGCCGCAGTTTCGGTGCGAACGTGACGATCGAGGGTCTGGTCTTTGGTCTGCCTGTTAAGCAGCGTCTCCTCTTGATCGCTATGTATGCGGAGCCTGAAAATAAAGCCACTTTGATACATGACATCTAGGAAGGCGAGATTCTCTGTCTCACGGCCAACATCCTCTAATCCGAGATGGGTCCTGACTATTTCGTGGGTCGCTTGCAATGATCGTCCAATCTGGAGGAGTAATGCTATTTTCGCTCTTTGAATCGAAGCAATATTTTCCGGCCACTTGCCTGATGCTTCAAATGACAGAATAACATCAATAGGGGTATCATGTCCTGATAGTGGTGGGAGACACGACGCATATCGCGTCTCAGGACTAATAGTTGCAATTTGCTTTACAGACAAGGGCAAGTCTTCTAAATCGCGTACATCTCTCTCAAATGACGAAAAAGCCGTCCTCGCAGCATCGTAAGCCTCTTTGTCTGATGAGGAGAGAGAGAGGATGCTAGAAAATTCGCGCCCCTGAAACTCAAGGTCCTGGTCCTTAATCTTGAAGCGCGTTTTCAGAATGTAACAGATGATGCCTTGGCAAATGCCAAAATACCCCAATGGCGAGAACTGACTCCAGTCGACAGACTCAACAATTTCTCCAGTAGGGAACTGCCAAAGCTCTGATACATCACCCCAAAAGTTCCTGAACTTGGTTGCTTCCTTTTTCTGCTCGTAAGAGGGGCCAAAGTCCTTGATCTGGGATGCCTTGATAGGATCGCACCTTATGTGTACCATGACGTCTTCCTGCCTCATCTTTATTGGTGTCAGGGTGACTGGTCTGCCCACCGTTCTGGGTAGATGGATACTGATTAGGCTGGCTCGTTCGCCGAGGGCTTTCCTCAGAGTGTGATATAAATCCTGAGAAAAAGAAGAGATCGAAGATGAGCCATCTGGGGGAGTCTGGGCCACTTCGGGTGGCAAAGAGACTTTCACGAATAAGTCGAACATTTGCAGTGGTTGGTCGACTTTTGTGATAAATAGGGGATCAAATTGATCCACATCAGGATCATTGATGGCTGAAAGTGATAGTTTCGCTTGCTCGACTAGCATGCTCGCAGACCAAGGTGACATATTGAATAGAATATTCATCTTCCGCACGCTGTCATACAGAACTGGGCCGGTTTGTCGATAGACTTCAGGAGAAGTATCGATTGAACCAATGACAACAGGTTTTTTGTGTATATTTGTCGAAGCCAAGTATTGAATGGTAGCCTGGAAAAGCTGAGAAGGATGCAAAGAAGGCGAGAGAACAGGTTCGCCTTTACGGCCGCCACCTTGGAGCAATAGGGCCATCAGGATGGCCCAGTGATAGTGACCAAAGCCACCGTCAGCCCTGTGACCACTAAATCCGCGCTGCTGAAGCCAGACGCGACCTAGAATGCAGGCATCCTTGAAAGAGGCACAACTGTTGATCGTGCGATGTAGCACTTTCAGATAAGGAATAAACGAGCTCTCCGATTTGAGGGTGTTGTTATAATAAGGAGTTGGTTTCTTCTTGTGATCTGATTGCTCTGATCCATGTGGGCGGATTGCGCAACTCGCTGCAGACAATTTTGCATCGGGAAAGAAGTCTTCGGGGGCATTTAAGATGATCCTGATTTCGTAAAGAAGACGTGTCCGCGCTTCGGGTGTTGACGCGGATTGCTCACGGGACCGGGCAACAAGGACGGGCGTCAGTTGATTCCCATTCGAGTGGGTGTAGCTGAATTCCATGCTGGTGAACTGCTTGCGAAAGGCGGCGGTAATGTACGCCAAGAAGAAGGCGCGCTTGTAGAAATAGCGAAAATCACGGTAATCTTTCTCCGTGAAGATGGTTTCAGGCATCACAACAATCATATCGACTCCGAACTCGGGTTGCGATTTCACCATTGTCTGAGACGCATAGGAGCCAACTACGTTGATGTGCGTAGGTTTCGCAAAGGAAAGCTTGTAAGGGCAGTCCTTTGGGGGTTTGGGGTCAGGCCAAGGTATACTGATTCCATTCTTTTTTTCCCAGCTAAAAGCTTCATGAACCTGCAAACATATTAGTAACTCGCTAGTAATTGATGCATGGTACTACTTACGGAAATGGGGCCATATTCGTCCAGACTCTCAATCGCGTCTTTAAATTGACGGAGACGGTCATCAAGACCATGGAATGCTTTTGCATAGTCTATCCTCGACTCCTTCAGGAGCTCCTCTGTCTCCAACACGAAGGCACTAGAGCCAGAGGCACGCATGGAGGATGAAGCCATGCTCTCGAAAGTTGGGCCACCATTCGCATGGCCAAGCTTACGTCGTTTGGGGGAGTGGGAGCCTGACAAAATTTCCATCTTCATCTGTCGTTGCAAGGAGCAAAGTACCATGAGACTGGTAACCTGATGCTCATGTCGCAATTCGCAATGGTTTTCCCTAAATTTTGGTCTGCCCCACTCTTATATTTGTTAACTGCTACTATCATCTGTTATCGATACATAGTATGCTTATGGTCTCCACTTTCTAGAAATCAATGCCGCAGTGCTCCGTGCTGATATGTCACGGAACAACCTCCTCCGCCGAGAATGACCTCCCTCACTCCTAGCCAAACGCGCCAGGCTCAGGGTCATCGTTTCTATAAACGAGAATCTTTTTAGCCTATAACATTCACGCCAGGAAACCCATGTAACGGCTCACATGTGTTAGCAATACATGGACCCTAGAAATCGACCGCGGCGCGTCATTACAATATGGCTTTTTCCGAAGGAGAATCTTCGAGTACGGACACTTAAAGGGGCCTGTATCGTTTTTTCTCGAGATCTTGTATGGCTTAAATCACAGCTTCAGACACCGTGCCATCGCTCTTATCCAGTACGAGCAATACCTAGCCGGGGACTCGACGATGGCAAAAGGCGGTGGGGGAACCGGCACTGAGAGTTGGGGACAGTACCTACGGTACAGCCTTCCCTCGTCGTAAACTGTGTCCAATATGGCGATCGCAGGGCGTTTAGCGCGCTCATATACCCGCGAGGGTCGGTTTCAGCAAATCGCAGACGTTGTATCGACCGGGGACTTTGTTGTGGTTGAGTTCGGCCACACCGATGGGGGAAGTCTCACACCGACCGACAATGGGCGCACTGATTGCTTTGGTGACGGTAACCAGACTTGTCAGACTGTGAGCCTGTCCTTTCATAGTTGGATGAAGAGAGTAGAGGGGGACAAGTGCTGGCGGATGATATGCAGCAAATTCAAAAACCCTGGGCTGATAAACGGTTTCACGGCTCTCTTAGTGAGTATAGGTCTATGACGGCGTTTCTGAGATTGTTCTCACATATCCTGCCTACTATGAAAATGCAGCCAGACTCTTCCTCGCCAAACGTGCTGAAGTTATTCTAAGCTCGGCCACCCCCAGACAAGTCAGTGGTCTTATATCACTTCAATGCACCTCAAGGGTTCTTTCCAACATGTTCTGACTAGCCTAACGAACGGACAAGTAGTCGACTGAGTACTGACCAGATGAAACTCGATAGCATTTGTGCAACTGGTCAATGCTCGTGGCCGGCATCTCGCTTTGACTACTATGCTTGGTGAGACTCGACTCCCACATTCACTCCATGATCGCCAACTAGTGTTGCGGATTTTTTCCAAAAAGGCTTGCAACAAGTAGGGTAGGGGGGACGGAGGCAGGTGCCTATTTTGTCCCACACGGAGAGTTATCTGCCCAAGCTATGGAATTGCTCGGTCCAACGGTAGTCAATGCCCACTATCCTCTTGATCATACGCACAGACCTTTATCTCGCCAACGCCATGGCAGGAAGTTTCGTTCTCGGTCTGAAGTGTGGGACATCAGCACTAGGAGCAGCTATTATCAACTCACCTGCTTCACTAACGACATCGCCCTATGGGCCCTGCATTACTTTCAATAGTACTGTACCTGTCTAGCCTAGAAGTCAGACTGTTCTTGGCTTGAAACGCTCAACCCTTATCACGGTAATGGGATTTAGATTCGCGTGATGCTTATTGGCAAATCAAGACATGGGGTCTGAGAATCATGAAAACTCTACTCTGCGCATTTCATTCTATCCTCACGCATTGAGTGTCTTATTCCATATTACATTAGTGATACTCCCTTATCTGTGATCCGTCATCCCCTCTTGTTCTCCATATGCCACCCTGTACTTTGAGGTTGAGCCCGCAATGATGGCTATCACAATGCTGACAGTCGAGAGTCTTTGGCGTCGACGCTTCTGCCGTACGACACTCTGTATATATAATATAAACATCATATGTCCCAAGTAACGCCTCAGGACAGACATACGCTTGCCTAGACCCATGCTCTTGTGCTGGAAGGTGTCAGACCAGGGATCGAGAATGCCGCATTTGTTGTAGTCGAGTTCCTCACCAAGCCTCCCATTTCTGGCCGCCCATAGAGATGAGTCTATTGAATAATTCATCCCGAAGTGGCAGAGCGGTCAACTTCCAAACATTTCCCTGCCTGTCCGTGATCTCCAAACTGTCATTCACCTCTCGGCCCAGGCTCCACCCAACCACGATCTTCGTTTTCCAGGAATAACCACCTATCTTCTTTAGCTCCGTGATGTCACCAATGGGGATGCTAAATCGAGGGTGTATATCCTCACGCTCCGCGTTACCGATGGTCTCTGTCGTCATATCGGTGCTAAATCCAATGGCTGGGATCGTGCTTTTGGTAGTGATATACACTCTGCCCTTTTTACCATTAAAACGCGCCTGAAAGTCAACAGGTCCCGTGGCAAGATTGGTATTTGCTGGTGGAACAACACCTAGTCGATTCTTGGCCGCAGTCGAGCCGGTTTTCGCTCGAGCAGCGTCACTCGCAATTGCGCTTTTAACTGTACCCTTGACCGCCCCTTTGATTATGCCAAGAACCTTACTGCTCTTTCGTCCGTGCTTGCTTGGCTTGGCTTCGTCAATATCGGCACCGTTAGTTTCATGGGCAGTGTGTGGATCATGCTCTATTGCAGCTTCTATTTCTTCGGCGGTAGCGTTAAGCGGCGGTTCGGCTCCCGTGGTTCTAAGCTCCGCGTCTGTTATCTCAACAGGTTTTTCCGGCGGAGGTTGTGAGGCTCTGGGCGGAGGCGGTAACGGTGCCTTATTTGCCTCCCCAATACGAAGAAGAGTCAACCTGCAAGTCAGATATCTCATGTCAGTGATCATTCCAGGGTCTATCAGAAATGAAGTGTAAATGGTAAGGGCGATAAACAAAGAGATTTCAGATCTCCTCAATTTTCTGGCCGAAATACGGTACTTATCGTTCCATGAGTCTGGTATATCATTTTACTTACTAAACCGATGTTAGCATATCTGAGGAACGACTCGAAATTACTCGCAAGGAATGTTTCTATGCTGACCGTAAGTTGGGCGTTTGTAGGCACACCCTTCAAAATCGTATTCCGTATCTCCAATAACTTTTGCCAGTGCGGAAATGTGTTGTTCAACCAATGTAATCCTTTAGAGATGATAGGATCGCCGAAAAAGCCGAATCCAACCCCAAAAGTCACGGCTTTCATAAACATATACGATGTCACGAACAGCGACACGATGAGCAAAGGCGCTACAAGCTGAGCTACTCGTATACGAGCAGAATAACGGGGATATGGGGACGTCGGTGAAAGAGCATTGCCAAACCGTTCCCAAGTATCTGTTATGTCAGTTATACCCTGCATTATAGGCCGCATGCTGTTCCAGACAGCGTTCTCCACAGGAGCCTTGGTTTTATCGTGCTTGGATCCAGGTTTTCCTCCAGCGGCGACGGTCTGAGCCTGAGCTGCGGAGACTGCAAAGCCAGTTGGATCTGGCGTGTCATCATCTCCCGATTTGTCCGATGACCCTGGATCGCTTTGCGGGTGCTTTCCCGTGGCACTAGTCACAACGACAGACGTAAATCCATTGAAGAAGTTGCTATGAGAATCAAAGTCAGTAACGATACACATCTTTCGGCATTCCTGGTGCTCCCAAAACCATCATACACTCTCGAACCGTAAGTTTCGGGAGCACTTCGGACACTACAAAGGGGAGGAAACAGCTTGCGTGTGTACTCACGAGGCTTCTTTCTCCACAGCTTCGCCCTTGTGGTTCTCGGCAGCACCAGTAGCGCTGTCGTGGCTAGCCAATACACCGGCCTTCGGCTTCTGTATGCCTCCCGATTTTGAGCTTACCAGCGCAAGAGGCGCTGGGGGGAACAAGATTCCACGTGAGCGAGGGTAGACGATCAATGTCACGAGGAGAATAAGAACAAGCGGCATGATGCAATCAAATACCCAAGCAACGAAGTATGCCTGACACCTGAAATTAGAAAACCTCGACGGGAAAATTTTCCGGTTTATTGACGAGCGACGTACTGCGCAAAACATCGCTGTCCTCTGCTTCTCATGCCATTTCCTAAGTCTCTGGACATGTTTTATAACAGCCAAAAGCCCAATCACAACCCTATGATTGATGTTAGTGAGGCCGATGTCGGGCGGCGTTGGCATTATATAGGGGATCCGTATTGTGCGTACGTCGTGCTGCAATCACTGGAGTCAGTAACCACTCTTTTTAATCGATCTGGTGCTCTAGAATGGCGTTGTAGTCCCGAAACATGCATGTCGGGAGCTTCGCAATTCCTGAAAGGTAAATAAAATGACTTCAATGGTTACTCACTAGAACCTTTCCACAGTGGCCCTCAGCTTATCTGGGGAAAACTCTTCATCGTCGGAGATATTGAGATCTAGATCTCCGGGTGGTTTATTCTGTATCTCCCTGACATGGTATAGTTGCTTGTTGAAACGCCGCGTGAGCAGCCAAAGGTCTTCATTATCCAAACCACCAACTAGGGGGGAAGAAATTCTTTCTTTCTCCTTATTCCAGCCTAGATCTGCTGTCTCCTCGTCGTGTTCACGTTGGGCGAAACCTGTCTCGTCATGGTCGGCCATGGCCAAAGAATGAGAGAGCGTAGGCTCCTCACCGAGACTTTGTGCCAGATCGGTCTTGTCTGGGTCTGTCACTGGATCGGTCGTCGCAGGGAGTGGTAGCAAATGAGTTATTGCCGCGTATGTATCCTCTCCGGAGGAGGGAGCGCTCGCTGTCTTTGCTTCTTCAGAGAATGCCATATTTCTAGGAGAAGAGACTAGCTGCGATACGATGTAGGTAAATCAGAATGCGAAGAAATTGCATTCCAGCTGGTACACGATCGACCTACTCTAAATATAACCACAGCTAGCAGGCTGGTATCAGTTCGGCTCACGTCATGGCAGTTACAGCCAATCCAGTTGGCAACCTGCGCGTTCCTAATCGTGGCATTATTACGAGAGGGAATAGAACGATCATCCAGCTATGACGTCGATGATTCATTTCTGTCTGGTTGGCTGAACCGGTTCGCAAATGTCTTTTGTTCGCTTCCCTCTTTGTTGACGACGCTTTTTTTTCAGCTCTTGCTGTTCTGAGTTTAGCATATCGATATAGGCAGCCTTAGCGGCCCCCAAGCGCCAATAATATTGATATCGTTAGACGAATAAAGATCGAACACAATCTGATCGAGATTGTCGGATCAAGATCAACTCGGCCTTAAGTCCGGTATCTTACGTCCTCTTAATTCCCGTTCTGAAAGTGTGCTCAAACAGGATTTGGACAACTGCCTACTAGAGGGTTAAACCTGCGCAGGCTTCGGTGGACCCTCTTTCACTCGCGGGCTCCTTTAGAGGGGGTATAAACCCTGCTCCAGAAAAAAAC
>MU388983.1:0-69110 GCA_022578795.1 Xylariaceae sp. FL0255 | reverse complement strand
GTATTTAAAAATATAAATAAAAAGCTAAAATATATATAAAAAGCTAAAATATTATATATTTAAAATATATTTATTTATATAATTTATTAATAAAAGGAATAAATTTGATTTAAGCTTAGTATTTTTTGAAAATTAAATAACGGTATAAAATATATTATCGGCTTAAAAATTATAACTAAAATTAAATAACGGTATATTTATAAATTTTCTAGTAAGTTTTAATTATTATAAATTATTTAACTATAATTTATTTAATTAGCTTAATAGTTATTTTATAGTTATTTTTGTAATTATTTAAAAAATAACCGGTAATAATTTAATATTTATTTAAAAAATATATAATTTTTTACTAGTAAATATTTTATTTAAAAAAATTAGGTAAAATTTTTATTTGTATTATTTATATTTATTTTATATATATGTTATTATTAAGTATAATTATTTTGCGTTAATAAAATATAATTTTTATTAAAATAATATAATTTATAAAAGTTTCGTTAAAAATAAAAATTTTATATTTTAAATTTTAATATTAATAATAATAATTATAATAATATAAAAAAAGCTTGTTTTTTTTAAACATAAATTAGCGCTATTTAAAAATTTTTTATTTCATAATTTATAACTAATATTTAAAATATATTTATTATTTTTTTTAAAATTAGCTTAACGTTAATATTATTATTATAAAATAAAATTTAAAATTTAAAATATTTAATAAATTATAAATAAATAATAGAATAGTTTTATTTTCAATTTTAACTAAATTATATTATTTACGAATTATAAAATTAAAATAGCTACTATATTTTATATTTTTTAAAATTATAAGTTTAATTATTTAAATTATATCTAATTCTATTATTATAGTTATAATATAACAAAAGAAATAAAAAAGATTCATAAAAATAGAAATTAAATAATTATTTTATTAATATAAATAATATACTATAAATATATTTTATTTTTATATAGAAATTATTTTTTTACTATTATTTTTTTATTTTTATTAAAACCGATATAATTTATTTGCTTTTTTTCTATATTATAGTTTATTTTGAGTTATATAAACTTTTAATTTAATTATTTATTATTAGTTTTTTTTATTTAATTATTTTAAAAATATAAAAACTAGTTTTATATTATAGTAGTTTATTAATATTTAAAGTTTTTCTATTATATATAATATATATAACCGTTAATATTTAATATTTTGCTATTTTTATTATTTTTATATAGACTTAAAAATATTTAGAAATATTTATATAAACTTATAAATAGCTATATATATATATAAAATTTAAAAATATTTATATATATTTGTAAATATTTATATATACTAATTTTAATTTTTTAATATATAATAAAATAAAGCTTTTTTTTATTATTACGGTCGTAAAATAACGCGATTTTTTTATCGATATAAAAAAATCGTAACAAAAACCTACGTTTAATTATTTTAACAAATAAATCTATTATTTTCTTAAAATAAATAAAAAAAACTCGGATATCGATTATTTATTATTTTATATTTTTTAAAATTATAAATTTAACCATTTAGGCTATATTTAATTATATTATTATAATAATAATATAATAAAAAAAATAAAAAAATTTATATAAATAGAAATTATATAATTATTTAATTAATATATATAAAATATTATAAATATATTTTATATTTATATAAAAACTATTTTTTTATTATTATTTCTTTATTTCTATCAAAACCGATATAATTTATTTGCTTTTTTTTATATTATAGTTTATTTTAAACTATATAAATCTATTCTTTTATTATTTATAAATATTATATTTTTTTCTACTATTTGTAAATATATATTTTTCGAAATCGTAAAAAAAAATAACTAAAGCTAAGATATAATTAATCGTAAATAGATTAATAGCCAAATTTATATTTGTCGTTTTTTTTTTTTTTTTTACCTCTAAGCCTTTTATTTAACTTGTTTATTGCTATTTTAGTCGTTTTTTAACTTCTAAATATTTTATCGATTATATAATTTATTTAATATATAATTTACTAATTTTATTAAAGCTAGAAATTTAAAAAAAGTTTCGCCAAAATATAAAGCAATTTATATTGGTTTTTTTCTAATCGATTTTACTTTAAAATCTATAAAATATAAAAGATCTTAACAAATAAAAAATTTAAACTTAATATATTGCTAATATTAAGCAAAATCTATACAAAATAAAAATAGCTACCCTATTTTATATCTTTTGAAATTATAAAGTTAATTATTTGAAATATATTTAATTATATTATTATAGTAATAATATAATAAAAAAAATAAAAAAAATTTATAAAAATAGAAATTAAATAATTATTCTATTAATATAAATAATATATTATAAATATATTTTATTTCTATATAAAAACTATTCTTTTATTATTATTTTTCTATTTTTATCGATATATATATAATTTATTTACTTTTTTTTTATATTATAGTTTATTTTAAATTATATAAATCTTTAATCTAATTATTTATTACTAATTTTTTTTATTTAATTATTTTAAAAATACAAAAACTAGCTTTATATTATAGCAGCTTTCTAATATTTAAAATTTTTCTATTATATTTAATATACGTAACTATTAATATTTGGTATTTTACTACCTTTACTATTTCTATATAGACTTAGGAATATTTATAAATACCTACGAATATTTAAAAACGCCTAAAAACGCCTATATAAATCTATAAATACTTATAAATATTAATTTTAATTTTTTAATATATAATAAAACAAAGCTTTTTTATATTATTACAATTATAAAATAACGCAATTTTTTTATCGATATAAAAAAATTATAGCAAAAACCTATATTTAATTATTTCGACAAATAAATCTACTATTTTTTTAGAATATACAAATTTATTTATAGGTATAAAAAAAACCTAAATATTAACTACTTATTGTTTTATATTTTTTAAAGTTATATATTTAATTATTTAAAATATACTTAATTATATTATTATAATAGCGGTATAGCTAAAAAAAAATAAAGAAATTTATATAAATAAAAATTAAATAATTATTTTATTAATATATATCAAATATTATAAATATATTCTACTTTTATATAAAAACTATTTTTCTATTATTACTTCTTTATTTTTATTAAAATAGATACGATTTATTCGCTTTTTTTTTATATTATAACCTATTTTAAATTATATAAACCTATTAATATTTACTGCTTTTTTTTAAAACTATTTTTATTAAAATCGATATTAAATTATATTAAATATATTTATAATTCTTAAATAATTAATATAACTATTTATCGCTAATTTTTTTTATCTAATTATTTTAGTTAAATTATCTAAAAATAGACGTTTTAAAAATAAAAGTTTATAATATATATTAATATTCTATTATTTTTTTTTATATATATTAACTATTATTTTACTATATATAATATATATAACTATTAATATTTAATATTTTATTACTTTTACTACCTTTATATAAATTTGCAAATAGTTAAGTATATTTAAGAATATTTATATATATTAACCTCAATTTTTTAATATATAATAAAATAAGTTTTTTCTATATTATTACGATTATTATCGTCGATATTAAAATTAAAAAATATAAAATTACTATTTTAAAATAAACTTTTATATACTAGTTAAAAAGCAGAAATTAGTAATAAATAGTTAAATTAAAAATTTATATAAAAATATAGTATAAAATTAAAATAGATAAATTATATTAGTTTTAATAAAAATAAAATATATTTATAGTATATTATAAATAGTAATAAAATAATTATCTAATTTTTATATATATAAATTTCTATATTTTTTTTATTATATTATTATTATAATAATATAATTAAATATACTTTAAATACTTAACTTTATAATTTCGAAAAATATAAAATAAAATAGCTATTTTTATTTTATATAGATTTTGTTTAATATTAGCAATATATTAAATTAAAATTTTCTATTTGTTAAAACGTTTTATATTTTATAAATTTTAAAATAAGTTACGAAATGTAGTAAACCTACTTTTGTAATAGTTTAAAATTCACTGGTACGCAGGAAATTCTTTATCGATAAATAAATAGTAAAATAAAGAATTTAGATTTATTTAATACTATGCGCTTTATAAACGCTATATTTACTTATTTTTTTTTCTTTAATTTAATATTAATTCGTTAATCTTAATTATTAATTTATAATACTATTATTTATACACGCTTTATTGTAATAATATTAAATTTTTTCCAAAATAGTATTAGTAATAGTTTTATTTCTAGTTATATTTTTTTTTTATATATATTAAACGTTATATATAGCTTTATTTATATCGATTTGTAATTTATATATTATAAATATTTTATTTTTGTATATTGTCGTTATATTAAAGCTTTATTTTTATTAATTTATAGTATTGCGTATTTTTCTAATATTAATCGAGTTTGTTAAACCTATAGGTATTAAAAAATTACTACCTCTACGAATATTAATTAAAATTGTTTACCTCTATTATATATATACTTTTAAATATTAATCCAAAATCGCTGCTTTCGAAATCGATAAACTTAAGCTACTATAAAACGTAGTAACGTATATTTACTACTGCCGTTATATTATGCTTTTTTTTTTCTATATAGATTAATACCTTTTATACCTATTTCTGCTATATATTATTATTATATTCGGCAAATATTTTATTATATAATAAATATAAACTTTTATTACTATATAAATTAAATATTTACGTTAAACCTTTGTCGATAATTTCGATATATAAATAACTTAATTATATATAAATTATATTATTAAAATTAATCGCTTTAGTTAAATATTTTTTACTATATAACAAACCTTTATTTTAATTATTGCTATATATCGCCTATATTTTGTCTTTCTTAATTGTTTACTATTTACTAGCTAGTTTAAATATAAAATATAAAAGCCTTTTTTAAAAAACAAATTATATATCGATAATAACGTTTTTAATAATAATAAAGCCCGATTTATATATATATATAGCTATTTCGATTTTAAAATATAGCTTATAGTACGTCTTTTTTTTTGCTAATTTTACTATTTTCGATTATACTACTCTTTTTGCTATTTTTAACTATATATATTACAATCTTAATAAATAGATTTATATTATAAAGAAACTCCGTATTTTTATTTTTAAAAACAGAAGCAATATATGTATATTTTTTATATTTTTAAAAAAAGTTAATTAAAAAACAAGCACTATAATATAGCTAAAAGCTTTATATATTTAAAATTTCCGCGCTATACTATCGAAAAAAATATAAATAAAGTTAAATAATAAAAAATTATTACTTAATATCTATAATAAATTTATTTTATTACTACTACGTTTTATAAATTATAAAGTTTTAAGTATTTTTAGTATTAAATTTAAAGTTTCTATATTTTAAAATAATACTACTATAAATCTTAACGTTATTAATATTAATATAATTAATATTTATATATTTAATATTATATATATAACTATAAAATTAATTTAAATCTTTAAAAAGTAATATATACTACTAATTATATCTATTAAACGCTTTATTTACTATTTAAATTACTAATATAAACGCTATAATAATACTACGTATTAAATTATTAAATATAATTTATTGCTATATAGCGTTTATTTTTAAAAATATAATAATATAGTCCTTAACAATTTTAATAATAACTATATTAATAATTAATATCTATTAATAACTACTAGCTTTTTATTTTATCTAATTTAACGCCTCTGTTAAAAAATATTATTATCGATATATTCTAATTTTTATTGCAAAAATAAAAAAATTAAGTTAATTTGCGCCAATTCTATTATTTCTAATAAATTTGCCAAAATCCAGTTTCCGAAAAAAGAAAATAGTTACGAAATATAATAAACCTATTTTCGTAATAGTTTAAATTTTACTAATACGCAAAAAATTTCTTATTAATAAATAGATAGTAAAATAAAAAATTTAGGTTTATTTAGTGCTGCGCGCCCCGTAAGCGCTATATTTATCTACTTTTTTTCCCTTAATTCAATATTAATTCGTTAACTTCAATTATTAACCTATAATACTATTGCCTACACGTGCCCTATTATAATAAAATAGTATTAATTAAAAAAAAAACTAATATAAATTGCTTTATATTTTAGCAAAACTTTTTCTAAACTTTTAGCTTTAATGAAATTAGCAAATTATATAATTAATAAAAAACTTAAAAATCTAAAAACAACAAAAATAGCAATATATAAATTAAATAAAAAGCTTAAATATTTTTTAATTTATAAATTATAGTATAAAAAAAAAAAAAACTTTAATACCTTTTATAAACGTTTATTTTTAAAACGTTTATTTTTAAATAATTTAATTAAAGTAGTTAAATAAAATAAATTAGCAGTAAATAATTATATTAAAAATTTATATAATTCGAAACAAATTATAATATATAAAAAAAGCTAATAAACTATATTAATTTTAATAAAAATAGAAAAATAATAATAAAAAAATAGCTTTTATATAAAAATAAAATATATTTATAATATATTATATATATTAATAAAATAATTATCTAATTTTTATACGTATAAATTTTTTTATTTCTTTTATTATATTATTATTATAATAATATAATAAGATATAATTTAAATAATTAAGTCTATAATTTTGAAAAATATAAAATATAGTAGCTAAATATATTTTTCGAAATTATAGAAAATAATAATTAAATTTAAAAATATCGATAGTTAATTTTATACTATAGCGGCTTTCGAAAGAATTTAAAATTATATTTAAAAACCTACGTTTAGATTTTTTAAATTATAAATCAGCGCTATTTAGAAATTTTTTATATTACTATTATACTATTTATATACGTTTTTTTTAATAATATATTTATAAATGTCAAGTTTAATTTCTTAATATATAATAAAATAAGCTTTTTTTATATTTTTGTAATCGTAAAATAATGCGGTTTTTTTTGCAGTAATTTTCGATAAAGTTTATGCTTTGCATTTTTTATAGTTATAGCTTTTGTTTTTTTATATTTTACTAGCTATTTAATATATTATTTAAAAAATTTAAATTAGCTATATATTTAGTAAAAAAAATAAAACCTAAATAAATTTATGATTTACGGTTATTTTAATTTATATTTTGCGATTATTTTAAACAATTCCGAATATTATAGCGGATTAAAATCTATAGTTATTTAAACAGTTTCCGGGATTAATTTAGAAAAATTGGAGAAGTAAAAAGAGATAGTTCTCTAGGGTAGCTTTCTTTTGACTCGGGCTATTAGTCGAAGCGTTCTTTCTAACGAAAAACCTCGCCTAACAAACCAAAGCTATTTGATATTCCCTAGTTTAATTTTTTACTTAAAAATTATAGTATAAAATTAAGGTTATATAGCTAATAATTTGCTATTTTTTATATTTTTATTAATAGCTTTTTTTTAAAGCTGATATAATATATAAAAGTTAATATTTGGCAAAATTATAGTATATAAATTATACGTTACTAATATATATATATATATTATTAAAATATTTTAATAAAAATACTTTATAGCGCAAAAAATAAATAGATCTAAAGGTTATAAAAAATATATTAAATATAATAATAAATAGTTTAATAAAATATTATATTAAAAACAGTATTTTATTATTTTAAAAATAATATAACTATTAAAATTATCGATAATTAAAAATTACTAAATTTTGTCTTTATATATAATTTTGCTATTTTTATTAATAGAGCTATTTATTTTATTTTTAATATTAATATTATATTTATTAATATTAAACTATTTTTATAGATTTAATTTTATGCTATTTTTATTAATTATATATATAGTAAAAATATTAAAAAATTTAAAAAACTATTTATTAAAATATTTTAAATAATTAATTTATATAATAATAATAGCGAAGCTATTTTTTAAACAATAATAATATATATTATTATTAATTTTAGAAAAATCGATAATAACGAAAAAAAACGAAAGCTACGTTTTAAATATTATATATAATAATATTATTTTATTAACTATCAAATTTCTATTTATTATAATATATAATTTACGGTTTTTAAAATCAGCTATTTTATATAATAACGATTTTATTATAATAATAATAACGTTAATAATATTATTTATAATATAGCTAAATTTAATATTAGTTTTATTTAAATTTTAGTTATTAAAATGCTAAATTTAGTATTTTAATATAACGCGCCGTTTATATTTAAAATATTTGTTAATTTACTGAATTTAATTTTTTAATAATATTTATATAATATTTTTGATATTATATTTTATTTTATAGATTTGTAGGTAAATTTTTTAAAAAATTTTTATATAATTTGCTAATATAAATTTTATAGGCAATAATTTACGTATTTTTAATTTATTAATAATATTTTTAATAGTATTTTTAGGTATTATAAATTTTCTATATTTTAATACTAATATATATAGTAATATAGTATCTTTTTTCGCTATTTATAAATATTGGCGGCTTATTATTAAGCTTTTTAAATAATAAAAACAATAGCAAAATTAATTTATATTTATAATATACTATAATAATATAATATATACTAAATCGATTTACTACAATTTTAGAAAAATAAAAAGTTATATTTTTATAGCTAAAAGTTATATAAATTATTATAATATATAATATATAATTTTAAACTATTATAGCTTATTTAATTATATTTAAATTACTAGATTTATAATATATAAATTTAAATATGATTTTAAAATATTAATTATAATATATTAAATTAAATTAGTTTATTAATAATAAAATATAGATATAATATTTTATTCGTATTACTATACAAAAATGGATAGCGGAGGAGCAGTTTCTGGAGCAGGGTTTTTTTCTGGAGCAGGGTTTTTGCCCCCTCTAAAGGAGCCCGCGAGTGAAAGAGGGTCCACCGCCAGGTTTAACCCTCTAGTATTAGTCTCAACGTTGTCAGTGAGCGGCTTCGCCCTCTAATCAGGTTGGGTTAGGTACGTAGTCCTTCCAATGCAGGCCCTAATCGGCGCGGGTCGACGCTTCTTTCAAAGCACCAACTTCGCAGGCTTGACTAAATGCAGTTCTAAGCACATTCCTTTCAAATTGCGCGTTGCAGGCAAAAAGACATTAACACTCTTGATTCTTCTTAGCTATTCGGAGATCGAGACTCTTCCATACAATAATCTTCGATTATTAAGTACATGTACCTATCTATAAGCCGATAAGTGATGGCTCTTTCTCCCTTCAAATTGTAGCAAATGCTAGAATGTACAGGGGTTGGAGAACATTATACAGGGGACTCACTGCCCCTCCAATGCCGTTAAACCCCCCAAACTAATTGAATCTTAGTACCCAACCCCCAGTATCTCTTGCTCTATGTCGTTTACTTTCCTATAGGTACCCCGGGCAAGGCCGGTCAAACAATGATTCCATCAGTCTCGTTCGCCCTACATAGTCTCCCATCGGGCTGTCGAATCCATCTTTCGCTACCAACTGCTCCAAGAGCGTAAAATACGTCGTCCGGGTCATACTTCGATTTGATCTGACTAAGCTTCTCGTAGTGCGCTCCGTAGAAAACCTGTTGCCACCCGATTTGTTGGAAGTCAGCTTCATTGAGATAGGCGCCCCCCTTAGGAGTCAAATCTTCCATCTGTGGTAGAAGATTTCGTGTTATCGCGTTAATGCTTGCTATATTGTCTGGACTGTCCGTATAGCTCCAATAATTAGCCACTACTGCATCCATGACAGAATCTCGCCAGTATGGGTTTGCGGCGATTGAATCAGCAAGGTATTGCGACACATTAAACGAAACCCCAGAGAAGAGAGCCCCACTACTCGTTATGTTCCTAATGACCGCCGTAATCACACTGCTGCCTGATTCGATAAGTGCGCGTGGTATTAGTCGTCCACCGATATTGAGTTGAGATACATTGACAACCGGCTGGGCAGAGAAACCTTTCAGGAAACTACTATAAAAAGTAGTGTCGTATGTATATTGCATGCCAAAGCGGTCTGCATCGCTCAGAACCGGCTGCAAGAGCTGATCAAGATGCGACGTTGTCAGATTTGGGCCGAAGAGTGTTTGTAGCGTGAATGATTTAGCGGTAATAAACCAAATCGCAACGGCTCCGGCGTCATTGATTGCAGGGACTTGGCGTGTGAAAGATCCAATTAATGCAAAAAATGAGTCTGCAGTTGAATCGGAGGCGTTGTCGGCGATAACAAATTCAAGACTCGCTGTAGAGAGTGACATAGCGGGATGTGCTTTGATCGTCACCGAAAGGACAGCCGCGAATGTGCCGCCCCCACCTCCACACAAAGCCCAGTAAAGATCCTCGTACTGTGAGCCTGGAGCCGCCACTACGACTACTTGTGAAGCGGGAAGCACGACTTCCCATTCGAGGAGCTGGTCGGCAGCCAAGCCGAACCTTGAAGCCAGCGGACCGTGTCCCCCACCCTGAGTATAACCCCCTACCAGTCCTACAGTCGGCTCATTACCGGCCACAACAACAAAACCGTAGGAGTCCGCATACTCTGAGAGCTTCCAGCACCTGAATTCCCGCACCGAATCGGAAAGCTGGCCCTGTATAATGAGACGCCGAATGCTGTTTCAGCTGCTGCGTCTTGATGTGGGTGGTCCACAGCGCTAGGCTTCCGGCTCCGGTAGACTTTCCGTTATAGTCATGTCCTGTGTTCCGGATGACGAGCCTTATGTTGTGAGCCTTCGCGAAAGCTAATGTCTGCTGATAGTCTTCTGCCGAGGTAGCATTGACAGCATATACTGCATCGTTGCCGATAGTACATGGAGTTGACCTGTTAAGGAATGGATTGCATGACTGGCCTCCAAAAAAAGGCGCCATTACGGAGGAAGCGCTGCTGATGTGAGTCACTGGGTTGAACCAATTATCTTGAAGGGCCACACAGAGCTCAGCATTGTATCCTGTGACAGAGTCCTCATGACATGGAGATGCGAGAGGGACGGTTGAGATTAGCTTGCCATCCAATGAAGTATTGAATGCATTCCAGATGTCACTCGACGGCCAACAAGACTCCCCGGGGAAGCACCGACATGAAGGCTTGGCGGTGCCTCTGCCGACTCCATAGTCAAGTGCGTTGGCCGCAGTCCAAAGAAGAGCTTGGAGCGTAATGTGGAAAGACAGCATAGCTGGCGCCGTTTTTAGCTTATAAGTAAGCATGGTTTGAGAGTGTAAGAGAACTTGTTGCAACAAGAAGCAACTGTAACTTTGAATAGTCCGTTAAGTGTAAAGGCTCGCCGTCCACAGTATCATCATTGTAATTACAGCCTGAGAGCTACCTTTCATACTTTCACATCACTTTTACTTCTATACTCAATATCACCTTTCCCGTTCGATGCTTGCATGCATACCGCTAGGGGTAATACCTTAAAATAGCCATGGTGTTGCCCCTTTTTCAATAATTAAGGCCGAAACTGGCGACGGCAACGTCGATCACCAACAGTTTATTTAACACCTAGACTCCGTTCGCTGTACCTATTCCAAACCATCATCCCGAACGAGGAATTGCATGGGAAGAACACATCCGGCAGAGAACGTAGTGTCGGGGGAAGGCGTACGCATATGTCCAGGTTGGAGAGACACTGGCAGGGTCTCCTCGACAATCGGCACTTTGTCACATGTTTGATTAAAAGTACCACAGAGTAAGAAGGAAGCCTGCAGCATATAGGAAGCGTTTGAAGCTAGGTCATGTTGTGATACTGCCGCCGGCGATTCCGGCATGAGATTGGGAGAGCATGAGTTAGAGTCCTGGCAGTATTGCGCGCGTTACATCGAAGGATCAATAATTAGGTGTGCATTTCCGCCTATTTCGATTTCGAATGGCGGTGAGCTGTAGAGTGAGATGGTGCAGTAGCAGTGGTATCAATAGCAGATCCGAAGTGCGTTTCTACCAATCAATTTCGAGGCCCGAAGGGCGCCCAATAGAAGCGGAACACTCGGCCCAGGTGAGGTAGTAGTTTTGAATGTCACTCTGCAGCATTGGAGATGGTCTAATCCAAACCACCGCATCATGCGAAAACTAACGGCTTCACTGAGCAAATAAGAGGTAGTATTGCATGATGGTATTCTGTGGATCAGCCAGAGGCCGCTGCAGACCGTCGCTCTCTGACATGGGCTCGAACCCGATGTCTGTCAGCGACTAGGTATCCAGGCTCAGTTCATTCGTCTGCTTGTCGTTACATTCGGTTCTGAACTGTCCATGGAAGTAGCTCTCGAGCCAGCTCTGTTGTTTCAGAACCATGGGAGCCCCTCAACGGATCGCCGTCATTGTACCGCCCGTGGATGGCACTGTGCCGTCGCCACTTGGTCGAGCAATGCGCCTCAACAGGAAATAGCTTCAGGAAGCCCTCCTGCTATGAAGGATGGCCGTATCGTCTGCCTGACTTGCCTGTGATCAAATCTTTACATTCCTCGCAAGCCCCGGGCAATGCTATCACGTTCCAAACATAGCCTCAAATCACGATCTACCCACTATGACCAACATACCAAGCTCAACCCTCAACAGTGGCATGTCGATGCCGATGGTAAGTTAGCCGCTTCAGCATTTGAGGGCCAGCCTCCGCAATGTCTAGTACTGAGTAATGTATGCCTGAATAGATCGCTTATGGGTTGGGAGGCGTGACTATGTCACGTACACATGAAGACGTAGCGGCTTCCATATCCGCTGCCATCAAGAGTGGGTATTACCACATTGATGCCGCTGAGGGCAAGTCAGAATGTAGACATCCTGAAGGCTGGACTTGCAGATCGTTGACTAGTACCCAGCATATGGTAACGAGGCTGTCCTCGGCGACGCTATCAATGATTCCAACCTTTCTCGAGAGACACTGTTCATTACTACGAAAGTCCTTGGCACTCCAGGCCAAGACATCGAAGTGGCTTGCGATGCATCTCTGCAAAAGCTTAAGATCGACTACGTAGACCTGTACCTCATTCATCTCCCACACTTAGCGCCAGATGAAATTGTTTCAATGTGGAAGACGATGGAGAAGATTCAAATTTCCGGCCGGGCTCGCTCAATCGGAGTATCCAATTTCGTACAACGACATCTCGAGAAAATCCTTGCCGTTGCCTCGATAACCCCAGCGGTCAATCAGATCGAGTATCATCCGTACCTACAACACGGTGATCTGGTCCAGTTCTATCAAAAGGCTGGCATTACCGTGTCGGCATACGGTACTCTGACGGCGATTACAAAAGCAGCCCCGGGTCCTGTGGACGACGTATATACATCGCTAGCGCAGAAATATAGCGTTACAAGGGGAGACATTGCCATGAGATGGTGCATAGAGCAGGATATAGCGGTGGTTATGACAAGTTCTAGTGAGGAGCGTCTGCAGCGCGTGGCACAAAAACTTTGGAGCTTCCGCTTAGCCGGGGATGAAGTCGATGAGTTATCGCGTCTAAGCCAACAGAAGCACTATCATGTTCTTTACAATAGTATGTTGATCTTCGACGACATCTTAGGATCTCTGTCTGCTAATGACCCTCTAGAATGGTTCGCAGGAGATGATAGAAGTTAGTGGTCTCAAGACAAAGCGAGCGTAGACCAAGAGGCCGGTCATGGTTGATTGGTGGGTTGTGGAAGGTTTAGAAGTTTGGAGGGCTTTAGTAGTCACTTGGTATCAACTAGGACTTCGTTTTGTCGCCGATGCATGGCTGACCGACCTGCTGAATGGTTCCCGGCTGATTGGCCAGAGCTCTGGCGGGCGCTCTCTTTCAGGCTTGGATTAACATATTTGCCCCTACCAGCGGCCCAATATATAAGTACTCTTTCCCATGGTGACGGTGTGGTCTCATTCTCACCCTCTCGGATTCGGGCCTTAGAGTAGCCTGGGTGTCGACTTGTGCGCATTATAGACCAGAAGTCTCTCAACTACGTAATCTTAAGGGGGTATATATGTAAGCAAGTCCCATTTCTGATAGGCGCATCTGAGAGGTAGCCATACCCGAGTTCTGAGAGACGAACCGTGTGCATATAGTTGAGACAGGCTGCGTGAAGCCACCAAAGAGTGACCAGGGGCAGCATCCCGTGGGCTCATTTGATCATTACAATCTGACTTTTCCTACCCTCATCTTTTGAATCTCCTCTTAGTAGCTATGCACGATTAACTCTTGATAAATGCCCAGGAGACGTACACTGGTAACATAGCAATCCTCCTTGGCCGCCCTACTTGCACGATCTGCGGACTACTAAAATCATAATCGTCCTCAGCTATTGCATTCACCCCCTAGGCTGTTATTGAGCCGTTTCTTGGCCAAGTTCAGCGATGCCCATAATGGGAGCTGCGCTGTGAAGAAGAGTTTGCACTCTATGACCCCAGAAGACCATGCTGAATACAGACCTGTCATTCTGCATGGCCTAAACAAAACTCGTATTCAAATCTGTCTACACTTTACACTGTCAGCCTACCCAGGCATCGCTGCAGCATCCACGTCATTAACATAGCGCAGACATCTATAATGACGACCGAGCGGCGAAGTCATCTGTCCACCCGAGGTTGGTGTCACGGACCTCGGATATATAGTGTTATTACCACCTCGGTGATATCTGCGTCGATTTTACCCGTGACAGTTGGGCTATTGGTTTTTTGGCGCCCTTTAAAGTTTCAAATAGACGAGAACTACCGTTTTATCATAGACGGAATGTCTGTTGCTAACTACAATGCAATAGCCCGCGTGCAGTACTTCCGTCTCCCAGAGAGAAATGGCGAGGCCGACATAGTGACACCTGTTTGCCTGAAGTTTAGTTCTAGTTCATTGTTGCATACCTATAACAATATACCAATACAATTTCGCCTTTCATATTACTTGCCAATCTTCCTTTTGGAACCATATACAATACCTCACCCTTTGTGATAACCTTCCAATTACTCGCATCCAACAACAAAACGAGCTTGAAAGCACTAAACCATCGGGCCAATTAAGAAATTTGTCCCCTTGGGCCGAGGTAGCTGAGGTACAAGCTGGCTTACCCATCCAATAATAGCAGGGGCCTCCAGAGAGATCCGAGTACCCGTAGCCGTAGTCTCCATCTTGGTTTTCGCGCTGGACTTGTCCTGGCTGTGACTCGCGCTGATACTGAAGGGCCCGTAACCAATCTTGGCCTGGGCATCAGTATGGGAGGATTCAACAGCTTCCTCGAGCTTCGTGGTGTCGCCGCGGAACTCTAGCTCTATGTTGGAGGCCACGATGAAAGAGGTTGGGTACGAAGGAAAGTATGGGTACTTCGCCAAGGACTCGCTGTCTTTGAGATCAATGTACTTGTGCAGCGAGATAGAGCCGGGAGAAAGAGCAACGTCAGGGCTGGTATTGAGCTCCGGGTCGGAGAAAAGTTCGCCGTGGAGCCATGCTCGATCAATTGTGACGAGAAGTGCT
The DNA here is from genome assembly GCA_022578795.1 of Xylariaceae sp. FL0255. NCBI lineage: Eukaryota > Fungi > Ascomycota > Sordariomycetes > Xylariales > Xylariaceae > Xylariaceae sp. FL0255. The sequence goes on along the minus strand of MU388983.1, from coordinate 53,637 downwards.
TCGAAGGAGATGTCGACATTGCAGCTTGAAGCGGCTTCAGATGCTTTCCTACAGCGAGTGGCATTACGAGATTAGCTTGCTGTTTTATGCGAGGCACATTCAGAAGGGTTATACTTACTGCGCGGCTTGCGAATGGTTGAAGCTGGCCGAAGCGTTCCACCACCAACCGCTAGCATTGACACTGGCAGCGGTAGAGGAGGATGATTTCTCAGTGGAACTTTCTTGCTTCGACGAAGAAATGCTCAGACTGATCTTTTTGGATGCGTTCGGAGGTTAGCTAGGGGCCCAAAATCTTGTGGAGGACCAACAATAAGCTGTATACGCGTACCTTTGTCCACTTGTTGGGCTGTGTCTTTTCAGGCTTCACAACAGCAACGCCATTGCGCGGGATACCGAACTCTGCATAAATGATCAGTGAGAGATGGAACATGTTACTTCTAACGTGATGACTTACTCGCGTCAGCGTACTGGCTGTCCGTATCAGCGTACTGAGTAGAGACCAGCGCCGTTTCATCTTTCGCCGCACCGCCGTCGGCGTCCTTCTTCATCACCTCGGTGATCGCCGTGCTCGATGAGCTCGTCTTGAAAAAATCCTCTTGGCCCTGCTTAAGCAACTTGATCTGACCTTTGACGTCCTCAATCATGGTTTGGATCCATCTGACCTTCTGTCCTTTGCTCTTCGTAGCCAGCCGGCTTGCGATATTCTTGTTGGTCTCCATGTTGGCCTTGCTGTAATTTTCCAGTGCAACTTGCAGTTTATCTTGGCGGTCGCGAATAGTGAGGAGGTTCGCAGGGTTGGGCGAGTTCTGCGCGTCGTAAAGGTCTTTGTACGCATTTTTCAGCTCCGTAGATCTTTGGGGGAGATTTGAATTCTTTCTATCTTCCACCCGCTGTAACCTCTTCTTTTTATCTTCCTCTGACTCGCCCTCGACAGCCTTCTCATCTGGGTCTGGCGCTTGCTCCTGAACAGGTTCGACCTGCTCGTCTTCACCGGGAATAGCTGTTTTGGCTTCTATGGCTTTTTGGATCGCACCATCTCCATCAATGTGCTTTCTCTTTGTCAGTTTACCTTCTCCACTCTGAACTGGGTCAGATACCTACTGTCAACAAGCCCTCATAAGATAGTAGTAGACGGTTCAGACGCTTAACCTCAGACTCGAAATCTTTGCGACTGAGACGACCGTTTTTAGAGCTCCAGGAGTCAACCTTTTCCTTGCAAAGAGTTGCCCTTGAAAATCGTTAGTCACGCATAATGCATTGAAGTCCAATCACTTACCAATTTGCAGGGGTGAGACGAATCTGCTGCCATTCCGTAGATCCGTCGGGATCAATGACTACGAGGTTGCGGGATGATTCCTTACTGGACTCGACACGCTTCATCGCCGATGAGACGTCGACGATGCCAAAGTAGTAATCAACCTATTAGACATCTATATGAGTTCTCCGGATTTAATGTTGAAACGCTGTTCTTAAGAAACTCACCTTGTATTTGTTTCCATTGACGACCCCTGCGACATGTTAGCGAGCTGGGCTGAACTGGATCTAACTGACATTTGCGACTTACAATCCATGTACTTTGCCTGGGCATTGTTCTTAAACTATTACAAAGGTCATTTCAGCGAAATTTCGGTATGTTGATAGCCAGGACGAACCCACGTTACGGAAGTTCTCTTGGTTCCAGTCATCGTAGAATCTCTGCTGTTCCCTTACGTTCCCTGGAAAGCGCTCCTTGGCCGTAGCTATCATAGAGAGTCAGTCCAACCGCTTTTACCTTCTCACGTAAATGCAACACTTACTCCTGGCTTGGGTCTTCGCGTGCTCCCATTTGTCCATCGCCTCCGAGTACTTTTGTTGTTTCTCGACGTAAACATCAATTATCGACATGCTAGAGCCAGGAGCAGGTCCTGTAAGATACTTCATGGCACCGACGTACCGTTCCGCAGCCGCAGTCTTGGATGAGGTTGTCTTGTCCGAGTCGATTGGGGCATCCTCGGGAATCAGCATATCAAGAGCCGCCAAGTAACTTCTAGCCACGCTCTTTCCAGTTACCCCCATCTGTGTAAAATTAGCAAAGTTCTGAATTAATTCAAAGGCTTTCAAGTCGCATACCATGACTTTACTAAGGGGCACCATGTTGTCAACTAGACGGGCTTCATTGACCATGATTCGGTGAGGAGTATCAGACTCCTCCCTGTCATTCCAGACGTATGGACCAGTTTCCCTTAAGTATTGTCAGTCCAAGTTGGCTGGACACATGATTGTGATTAAGACATACGAGGTATCGATGATCGTGCCAGGAATTTGCACAGTCATGAGCTGCTCTTGTGCGACCGGCAGAGATGCCTGCAAGGCTTCTCGGATTTTCTGTATGGCAATCAGCGATCAGATGTTTCTTGCTTGCTTCCCTAACTTGAGTTTACCTGGGAAACCAGAGCAGCCTGTTCAACTGCTCTGTTCGCACTTGCTTCATCCATATTAACTGGGTGAGATTGGGCTAGTATAAAGGGATCGTGGGAGCTCAGTTAGAAAAGAAGAACTGGAGAGCGAGATGAACAAAAGATAAAAAAGAATGATTTCAATCGCAAGCTATCACAGATTATATACGTGCTGGCCACCCTCGCGGGACCAGATTAGATGGCGAGACTCAAGTATCCCTCCGAGTTTAACAGCCGAGTCAACCTTCCGCGGGCTATTTCTTCCAGCTACCCTCATAAATATTGATATGATGTCGGTCAATTCTAGACCTCACTCTCAGCCGCCATCTTCTGTCGGGCTTTTTGAGTGGTCAATTTTCGTGCTATCCCCTGAGCTACCACTTTAGCCTCGCTTCACTCGAAGGAGGTTAAATATGGTACGTAAAATTTCTCTTTTGGGAATCGCGAAAATGACGATTACCAAATTCAGGAACCCTGCATCCCAATACGGGTTTAGTCAACCACGAAGACTGAGCTGAGGAGCAGGTCTAGATATTCTTCACGGTGCTACTATAAAACCATAGTCTTTCTACAAGCGCCAATGTATTGAAGACGCGGATTTGCCGACAACATATGAGCAAGATTAAATCTGCGCTAGCGATCCCACTAACCCAGATTCTAGACATGCCCAGACGCTGTCGCAACTTTCACCCCTGACAGATCATTGTACAGGTTTATCCCTGAAATAAGGGCACATTCCCCACACTGCACAGCATCTTTACCTCTGACAGCCCTAAGAGACCGAATTTATCAATTTCTAGAATAACTATAGAAAATTAAATCTTTATAATAAATCGACAAAATTCTTTTTAAAAATTAGATATCGAGTTGGAAAAAAATTAGATTTTTTTTGTATCTTGGGTTTTCGTAAAAAGGATTAATTTTCTGGCTGGGCGGAACAAAACCATTGTAGTTCTCTACTGCGGAAAAATGCCATTATTTCAGGGATAAACCTGTACGGTAACAAGCTGGTGTGCCAAGACAAGTCTAGTTTGACATGCAGGTTGCCGCCGGCCAAGGGTCCAGCCTGGCGCGAACGATAGATTTGCCTAGGCCTCAAAAACCTAATCCACGTGAACCCTTAACCGGATTTGGCACAGCGAACAAAGGCACGGAGCTGAACCCCTTATCAATAGTCAACTTGACTATGGGGCGATGTATGACTTTCCTAGATTAAAGATGTGTTCAGGTGTTGACAGTGTACAAGGGCGGCTGAGGCGCGTATTCATCCATGATTCGAGACCTTGCTCGACTCTGCATAATGCTTACGACAATGTCTCATAAAAGTCATAGGTCACACATAAGCTTCGAATCTCCTATTAAAGAGGCACGTCTCTAGCAAATGATTTCGACGTCTCATTGAGTTGCAGTCGCTCAACCATCTCAATATCACACACTACTTATCCTAGATAGATCGAACTGTCAAAATATTGCGGGCACCAAAGTTCCGACTGTTCGTGGTTCCATCTTTCGATCTGGGAGAACTGCCCACATAGCCCATCTCCATCAATCTAAAGGCTCCGTTCTTAACCCATCCAGTGAAATTGGCATTATATTGCCCCGTGCAATGCAGGCATCGCAAGATAACATATTTCAAAATTAGATGTGCCATTACGGCGGAGCCGTACAGGCCTACAAATGAGCCCAAGGAAAATAAGAAGAGATTCTTCGCGCTTTCGCCTTGAAAGGCGGATACAAGCCCTGGCTCCAAGTTGAAATAAGGCTCTACCTAGCGGACAAGACACGCATCGCCAACATCGAGAGAGAACTTCATGTGTTCGCTACAGACACAGAACTAGATTTCAAAGTCAAGGCTAGCGATCCACCGGGCAGGCGCACGCTGATTAAGTTGAAGTATGAGCTTAGAGGATTGCCGTCCGGTGCAACCTTGAGCTGCGTTGGTTAGATTGAACATACCCACTTTTACAGTGAGGTTGAACCGCGAGCGCGCGCATTTGACGTTCACGATGCGAACGGACCTTGCCAGGCTGTTTGTATCAGTTTTAGTAACACGTCGCAGGCTTGGGCCTATGATGCTCAGCAGTACCAGAATCACGATGCTCCTGGGGGGAATGGCTGTCTTCTACCACTCGAAGGGGACGATAACTTAATGATGTGGTATTGGACTGCTCAGGTCAAAATGATTCCTGCTCATCCGGTCCATGAATCTAAACTCAGTCGTTCCTGAGTTCATGTACTCTGTTGTCCATCGCCGAAGGCAACTAGGAAATGCGGGCCAACCATCAGGGGACTGGCGGACCCAGCATATACTGTTGTGTTCGAGTTGTCAATCGTGTCAAGTCATCCGTGTTGTTCTTTTCGTCAGCGACATAAAGAAGCTACCTGTCCTGTGGATCTTTTGTATAGTAGGTCTTTGTCAAGGTACAGCACCTACCCTAACGGGTAAGAGGCCGCACAGGCCACAGGCTTGCACGGGCCCTATAGGCTAGCTATATCAAGCCTGCCCTGGGTGCAGGGATTTTCCCTTGTCTCTTCTCTCTTTGTGCTACAACAATTGTCATTCTGAATTCGCCAGCGATGAGGTACCGTGACAGTCTTCCCTATACTGATCCAGGTAGGGAGAAGATATACCGAATGACCCAGCCGGATCCAGAAAGAAAGGAGCACAGTAAAGACGCCTTGACTTGTTGACTATGAAAGACGAGATGGATAAGGCATAATGTGAGAACCGGATTGACTGCCCAAAGGGTAACCTATACCACTGTTTGCGAGAGGTAGGTCGAAAAACTCAATTTTTTCGAATCAAGAATAACAACCTGAATCTCAGAAACTGGATAAGACAGCATTTTTCTAGTGTTTGGACCAAATGTGTTGGTGCATCCAGTAGGTCTTTTCATAGTCATGAAGTCATCTTTGCTTGTGCCTGTGTACTTTCATTTGTTGTCGGCGATCATGTATCTGACTAACAAACTGCTAGATCCATCGTTTCGGATCTCGCCAAGCATTGTATTAAGGGCGGCCTACTAGGCAGCTATTTTCATGCAGAGCCCGAATCAAAGTCTTGGCCATCGCATATCCTAAACCGGTAATCACACGGATGTCGAATCGGGTCCCACAACTCATGAGTTCAAAATGACGTCCTTAGATAGGTAGGTAGACTTCACTCAAGGTGGACAACTAAGTGGAAAGTATAATTTTTCTAATTTCAAAGTGGCTATGCGGTAGTTGGAAAGATTTTGTATTTCGTACATCTTACGACCACGTTTCTCTACCAATTGTTCAAGCATATAAAGCGATGACTCGCCTAGAAAATGTTTGCCAAACTCAGCACCCTCATCTGAGATAAATGAGCAGCACTGTACTAGCAATTGAGAAAAAATGTACTGCTGGACGCCATCTACCGTTCTATTTACCCTATGCCTAGCCTCTGGGACCTCAGCTAGGTTCCTAGGACCCCTTGATCCCGCCCCAACTGACATCTCCAGCCCTGAAAGTGCTGTGCGAGTGCAATGGGATAACATGACAACAACTCTCAGAGCCCACTTCAAGGGAACGGCCGTGAGTGATGGGCTGTCTGTTCTAGACAATTGCACATTTTCAGTCGGGCTCTTCTCCGTTCACGATCCGGAGGCGTCAAACATACAATATCACCATACCAGCTCAGATATCCAAAATTCTACTCTGGGAGTAAACAAGGTTGATGGAAACAGCATATACCGAGTAGCCAGTATGACCAAGCTCATTACTGTGTATTCTGGCCTTTTGCTTCTTAATCCAAGCGATTGGTATAAGCCGCTTACAGACATCTTCCCGGAGATCGACAAGTTGCCGGAGGATGACCCTATTCACCACGTGCAGTGGGAAACTATCACGCCAATGTCACTTGCGCTACAGATATCTGGTATACCTCGGGACGCAAGGCCATTCGATGTGGGCGAGGTCTCGACATCGCTCTATGAGAACAACATTGACCCCACAACAATTGGCCTACCAGCCTTGACTTTGAATAGCACGGGCATCAACGTGCCTTGCCAGAGCGCGAACTGCTCTGCCGTCCAATATCTCCGAGGAATCCAGTCGCCAACATTCCCTGTCTTCCAAACCCCGGGCTATGCAGATACAAATTTCATTCTTCTCGGCCGGGTCATTTCTAAGCTTACAGGGCTTCCAAATAATGAACAATGGTTTCAAAAGGCTGTTTTTGGTCCTCTGGGGATGACGGCCAGCTCATCTATATCACCAACTGTGTCCCCGTACCCTGGATATGTGGTTTCAGGTGACCCTGATGCCTTTTCATTCCAGGGAGGCATCACGTCGTCATCAGGTGGTGTGTTCTCTACAACCAATGACGTCGCCAAGCTCGGTACGAGTATACTGAACGGGACACTATTAGCTTCGAACTCTACGCGACAGTGGATGAAGCTTTCAGCTTTTACCGAGCACATGGAGTTCTCGGTCGGTATGGCGTGGGAGATCTATCGATATACCGACCAGTCGACCGGATGGGTCATAGATATATACACGAAACTGGGAGATTCCGGAGTGTATGCCAACTATCTTGTACTGATCCCGGACTACAATTTTGGTCTCTCTATTCTATTGGCCAATCCAGCAGCTTCGCATAGTGAGGCGATCCACCTAGTCGCCGACATTCTCAGTGAGACATTGATACCCGCACTACGCGATCAAGCAGCAGCAGAGACCCGTAAGAACTATGCCGGAACATATGCGAGCACGTCATCTTCAAGCAAGAATACATCGAGCAGCATTACACTTGCGTACAACACCACGCTCAGCCCCAGCTTCGGACTTACGCTCACTTCATTTATCAATGATGGTTACGACGTTCTTAACAACCTCTTGCTGCCACTGCTGGGGAACAAACAGATTGTGTTACAACCTTCGCTCATCGATCCTAAAACTCGACAACGGGGCTTCGTTCTTACCACGGTCCCAGTTCCCACAGTGTACACGGGTCTATTTTCGAAACAGTTTGCGGTCAACGCTGAATGGCTAGTCAACAATGGTGACACATACGGTGGGCAGGCTTTCAAGAACTTTTACTTCGATATAGCGGCAGATGGCAGTGTTCTTGCGGCCGAACCAGCGGTATTGAGAGGCAAGAAGTTCAAAAAGGTCGCATAGGCTGCTGGTAGATACATATATAACTAATTTGATCTTGTTGATACTTATGTCTTTATCTTTGAGCACCTTAGGAAGAAAAGTATAGATGACCCATATTTGACTATTACCGGTAATGTCTAGTGCATTCTCCCACAAGAGGCGTGGATAAGACTATGTCATGACTGTATTGAGCTGTGGGCCGTCGTTGGGTTGAAGGATACAAATTTATGCATCAAATCAAACAGCTATTACGCTTTGTTTACGTACATAGATAGGGTGCAATCATCTGTTGACATGTACTTCGAACCATTACCTGGGTAATTCTGTCATTCAATAAACATTACACATCTTTTACACCCTCTTCAAAAACTATACGTATATGTATGATTGATACATTAGGCTGTTTATCGAAGAAGGATAGAGATATACCTCTACTTTGGATTCAATAGGTGTGGCATAAATATTGGATTTGCTGCAGGATATCGCACTCAAGTCGACTCCCTCAATCTGGTTCTACAAGACTGCATATTAATCAGTAATAACAAAGACATTCAAACAATATGCTACAGTCATGCGCAGACAAACACTTTGAAAATTCACCGTCCTATTTGCTTTCTATAGAACAATTGATTGCACCTTGGACGGCGCACCTTTTTGCAGACTGCCTGCAGATGTGCATGCACGCTGTCTCTCCTTTTGCCTTTCATATTCGGAGAATCACAATCAACGTCAAGCGGTGTAGCTCTCCCTTTCCATCAGGATACTGTCGATTGCATCCAACTCTCTCTTACCTTCTCCCAAGTCACCACCAATCTCCACCATGGCGACTATTTCAAACGCCAGCAATGCTACTGAGGGCTTCGATCACCAGAAGTTCGCATTCCTTTCATCTGATGGCGTTCATGATGCGGACGCTCTGAAGAGTTGTGTTAGCTGCGATGGTCATGCCACTCTCCACTGTCCACACTGTCAGACTGTGAGTGCCACCTCTTCCAACTAAGAGATGAAGCTGACTTTTTGTGAAGTGGTTCTGCAGTAACGATTGCCAGAAGAAGGATTGGAAGACTCACAAAACGCTCTGCAAATCATCGAAGGGAGAGTTCCACCCCGCCAACTGCCCCAACAATCATGTCCGAGGAATCATCTTCTCCGTCAAGTCAGCTATGCCGTCGTGGGTCTGGCTGAAGCTAAACAACCTTGGTCCCTCGATCATTCAGTCCATGGGGCATGCGGTGCCTAAGCGAACGAAGAACAGGTCCCGCAGCGCAATTTTGAGCGACATTCTTCTTGTGAATGACCTCAACAGACAGATTCCGCAGCGCAAGATCGGACATGGGCTGAGACAGTTCTTTGCTCCCAAGCTCAGATTGGAGGGGTCCAATATCAACCAGTCTATCTTGCAGCTAGCATATCCCGGACGTCTGCGCGTCTACTTCGGCTCCGCCATATTCTGCGGCTTTCGTACGGCCATTGACCCGAACGGTAGTCCTCGCGTCTTCTATGAAGACGCAACTATGCGCGATCTACACATGATTGTAGACTGGTACTATAACAGGATTGATAATCCATGCATTCCAGACCCTAAGCGATTTCCTGTCAATTTCTACGCCGAACCAGATTCGCCAGCGTACATCATACCGGCCGTTAAGATCAATTCTGATGGCGATGTCGAACGTCTTTCTCAATTTCTCCCACTCAACAGAAGACTAGACCCAATCGAGCCCGTGAAGGTTCTGTCCAAAGACGTGAACTATAAACGGCTTGATTGCCTTGTTGCTTCCATGGCTGAGCTTCCGTGGGTTATCCATCAGTGCCTGGGTTGCTATGATGACATTCTCGACGAGAAAGACTTCAATAAGCTCAATCTTAACCGGCTCGGCCAGTTCTTCATGCCATTTCACGACGATAAGGCGATGGCGGATGGCTCAGGCAATTTGATGGCAGTTGCCGCCTCGAGTGCACACTGCGGCTCCATCGTGGTTTCCCACAAGTATGGTTCTGTGGTCAACTCCTTCCATGTCGAGGCATTCAAACAGTTTGTCACGAGTATTGTTCATAATTTGGCTCACGAACAGCAGACTGTGGATGGCGCCCGTCATTTCGTATCTGAAAAGGGTATGCGAAAAGTCGTCACCAAAGACAACTTCTTGAGCTTCTGGTCTGGCTTCGTTGACTCTTGGGCAATTCTAACAGGTCTGCCCCCGGCCACGATAGCCAAGGTTCCGCCTTACAACGATGGGGTCGAGGTTCGGTTCCAATGGGGCAATTATGTGCTTCCACTACAGATGGATTCGGCCACCAAAGATGAAGCACGGAAAGCACGCGAGGACGCTGAGAGTGATCTGCTTGCTCTACGCACCGATGTAGAAAAGGGGAAGATGGGAGATGGCGATGACTGAGGCATCATGAACGCCCCCGACATGGTGCGCTATCGTGTTTTACTAGACCATGAAGGCAAGATTAATTACGAAGTGCAAGGACCGCATCGCGAATCTCTTCTAATTCCTTTGTCAGGAAGAAATATGTGCATGATGCCGAGCAAAACTCGCAATTGATGCCCCTTCGCAAATGAGCCTAAAGGCAGATGGCTGTTGTAGAGCGGACTGCCCTGCTACCCCGAAAAAAAGAAGCTCAATAACTCTATGGGAGATATTCCATGGCCTGCTCAGGTAGTCACTACGTAGTGTCAATAAAACTACCAAGTGACAGCTCAATAAGAATAATCATGATCATTACGAGCGCCGGGCGAGTGTTATCTTTCGTGAAGAAACTTAGTAGTGAATTCCTCAACAGATTGATGATTCCAAGACCAAATCACTGCATATCAGATAGCTATGCTTGTCCTGGTGAAGCAATCTGACACATGAATCGCCCATTTCCTACATAATAAAAGATGCTGTCAGCCTCTCCACCTCATATTTACTGCCACGAATATCTTGTGCTCTGCCAATCCCGCTAGCCAATTGCACCGGGCATTTAGTCACCGGTCTGGTCCTGTTATGGGAGGTGGCACTACGTATCCCCATGAGAGAACTAGCTTCTTGGCACGTATAGGAAATAGCAAAGTCTACCTATCGACGCAGGAGCGTAACGGCTTTTCTTTCAGTCTGACAACTGCCACAAGCTGAGGATACTTTCGGCACTATTGCTCGCGTCGAGCTTTACCAGTCTATCTTCTTTGATCTCCAGGGCGGCTCTCGAAAGGTCTACTATTTGAAAATCTTTCGGTACTGACTTTCAACTTGATAGAATCAGAGGTAAACAACCACCCGGATTAAAAAACATACCTGTCTACACTGTTTTATACGTGGATGCTAGATCACAACAGTAATCACCCACCCATCCCTTACAAGCGTGTTCGCATTTTATTACCGAGATCGGGACACGCAACACGTATGTGCCGTGCTTGGCGATGCTACGTCAACAGCATCTTCTCCCCTGAGAGTCATAGAGCCGGAGAAACTGTGTCGCTGTTCGTGATAAGTTGCATGATATTAGTCCGAACATGATGCGAGACATTGGTAATGTTTACCCTGCTTTAGGTCAAGTTTTGGAAGTGATCCTTCCACCGTCCCGAACAGGAGGATTTGCGCCGACACTCACTTTGATCAACATGGACACAGTGAAAACACGTAAGTTTGAAAGTATGTAGGACTGGAGTAGGGCAGCTGGATGCTCAAAATTTGTCACAGTAGAAACGCCTGTGACGGCAATGAGATAGAGGCAACAGCGTGGCGTTATTAAGATGCAGGCGCCGGCGCATCTAAACAGTGCCCGGCACAATAAACGCGTTAGCGGCGCGATACTCGCCGAGAGTGCTCCTGCATATGTGACATATCGCAATAATTCTTAAACATGGAGATAGGGGAATCGCCAGGAATTAGGCGAACAAGATCTATCACCATACCTATCGGAGAGAGCTTTCTTTTTTGCTCCTCAAGTTCTTTCTTTTCGCTTTGCCAAGAAACCCCCACACAATGCCAAGCAAATTGTATACACTAAAAGGACCACACGTTTTTCGAGAATCATTCCTGTTGCAAGCTTTCTACATCATTAAATTTGCAAAAAGTCTTGATATTTCTCATATGCTTTGCTTGATTCTTCTGCCCCCGCAGCACAGAATCAGAATACTCTGTAAACTCACGAGTTGGAAAGGATTACATGTTCCTACTATTAGAGATCTTCAAGCTAGGACTAGGCAGACTGGGATCTAATGTGGGCAACACATGGGGTGTCCAGCTCACTGGGTCTAGGAGATAGCGGCTTTTGTTGCACCAGTCGATTTTTCGATCGCATTTTCACTTAAAAGCGTGCTGCGAAGATGATACTTGGAGAGCAGATTTAAGAGAATTTAACACAGATGTCCATAGCCCAGCTTTCAAGGCATACTGATTGGGAGCCTTGCCCAGAACTTATATGCTGTCAGCATCGCAGTTACGGGGCAATGCAATATCGAGTTGTGAGCAAGCCGATTGGAGAGGGCCTTCGGTCCCGGCCATGACAATCCCAATCAGGCATCTTGAAACCGGGTCGAGTCGAGCCCTAGAACGGCCTATCGGGGTCTAATAATAAGTCTGTTGCTGTACCAGTTGCTTCTTCTAACAAAAGCCTGGCCGCCATCCCCTCTTCACACCCTGCAGCTTATGATCATGACTGGCGAGGAGGGCTCAGAAAAGAAAACCTGTTCACGCCGCTGCATGTTATGCACCTGAATTTTTCTCTACACGCTCTAACACTCCATACTCCTTCGCAGCCCAGGCAGAAATATAATCACACCCCAACCTCTCAGATGTATCCGTCACGACGACATTGAAAAGGATTTAATCGCTCCGACACGGAAAATGATATTATACTGAAATCCGGCCGTTGGCTAGTACATGTACACCACACAGGCTGCATCAACCCGAAAGCGCTGAATTCTAAGAGGAAGAAGCAAACACCCACAGCCCCTCAGTCTTCTCTTGCACTCCAGCTAAGACATCGGCCGGCTTCTCTCACCCGCGAAATCGATATTTCAGCTCTTTTCTCTTTGTTATTGTTGTCGATCAGCCCTGCTGCATACTATATTGCCACATCAGTTTCACTTGCCAATTTTCGCCACGGGCCGACAGGCATCCCTACCTATGCTTGGCTACCAAACTTTATATCGCATATAATCATCTTTTCCCTACTCGCTGGTTTAATAGACTATTTCCGGCCAGCCCGAACAAACTTTCCTAATTTCTCCAAGGTAGTGTCTTCTGCTGAATGAGTATTACGTGCATCGCGTCCGAGCGAAAACGGCCAGACCACTATTCGACCGATAAGCTACCGCCTAGCTTAAATGATAGGCGGCGGGTTTTTATATCACTGCACTAAAAAACAAGCCGGGTCCCTCCGCACATCTGCGGATAACGGCCAGCTGCGACGGTGGCCCATATAAACAGCTGATCCTGACTCAAATAACGTCTATCCAGTTACTACCTCACGTACCTACTAGTCTGGGATTGCATTGTCTAGATCAATACGTCAAGCATGTCGGGGCGCAGTGCGTATGTCAGAAAGAAGATCACTGAGCCCAACACGTCTGACAACGCCACACAGCCTGCACGGAGGCGAGCCCAGTCATCCGGCAATGGGCTGTCTGGCGATAATGGTTCTTTGAAAGATCATATGTTGCCACAAGGCACTGGCTATGGTACAACGAACGCTCGATTTCTCAAATTTTCAGGTTTATCACAGGAGAACGAATCCAACGATCGTGATAATGCTGGTAGCGATAAAAGTGGCAGCGATGAAGGCGGGAGACGAGGGAGTTTTCCCCAACACCAAGGACCTATGCCGGATTACGCATATGCGAGGGCCCGGAGGCCTGTATTGCGGACTGAGGATGTCTCTGGAATAGAGCGATCGGATTTTCGGAGCACTGTGGACAAGACAAGTGATGGTATCCGAAAAGGGATAACCAAAGCCTTCACATTAGGTCTGAAGAAGAAAAAGACGGCCGATCTTCCCGATGAGCGCGCGCCCCCTGCTGCGACCATCCGGCCGCAGTATGACTATGACGATTTTGCCATGTCTGAAGTTTCTACACCAAGCCAGAAAACCCCTCCAGTTCGCGATGGGGATGGCCAGAAGTGCACACTGCCCCCGCCTTCGGCTAAGCTCCCTCCATTACCGACAACTTCCACGGCACCGCCGATGAAGCGCTGGTTGGGCAGTCAAAGGCCAGTGCAAAAGTGGAATAAACTCCGGAAAGACCCGGAGCTCTGGGATCCTAACGGTGACGTGCTCATTTACTTTGGCCGGAAAGACCAGCCAAGACGGCCAAATCCATCTTTCCGCTTGTCGTCACATATAATCGAGGCGACCGAGTCACGGTTCCTCATCAACATGCTCGGTGAAGGGTCTACGGAAGATGTTTACGGCAATCCGATTAGTTTAGCCACTTCTTTCGTTGGGCTTCCACCATTAAAGCGCAACGGCGGCTATAGTCAAGCTACACCGCTGGTTTCCGATGATACTGCCCTCGCGGAGGCAGATGGTCAAATATCATACGAGATGTACTTTCCTACTCCGGTTACTCTGAACAAACACGATGCCCACCTCCACGCAATCACGACGCGAAATGTCTTTGCACTGCTCTATCACGCCTCATTGGTCGGACTATCGCTATTTCAGGCACTATCCAATCTTCTTGACCGTCTCGATTCGTATATGGAACCTAACTCAGACAACGTTGGATTGATTCTCAACTATCTTTGCGCTCGGGGGATAGATGACGCGAGGAATGATGCGGAAACAGCAGTCTCGATGCTTGCATGGTCCGAACTACCCGAGGTACGCTGGGAGGAGGGATGGCGCGAGGCATTCCTGCATTGCGCAGGGATGTACTCGCAATTAGAAGCGTGCACCGACTTCAAACAGCTAACACCAGTGACTCGCGCACTCCTTGAGCGAGCGTGCCTCGAGAAGCAGCTCCGCGTCCAAGCTGCCGAGGAGCGTCTCGCTGCCTTCACATTCGAAGACATGTGGCTCGCGGAGTCGTCCAACACCACCAACTCAAGCAAAGGAGCTGCCGAAAGACTACAACAGTTTTTGGTTAGTCAATATGCACAGACATATGGGAGTTGGCCACCTGCCGAAAATGGAGCAAGCTCGACGGATGGCGAGGACATGTGGCTCACGAGGACCGTCGCGCAAACACTCCAAAAAGATTTCGGCGTGCTATATGACTATCTAGTGAACAGGGATATCATATGGGACGAGTCCGAAACTCGTAGCAGTCGGAAATGGATCATGGTCTCGGAGAGCGGTGATAAATCGTTCAACGCTGATACAACCGATCTCCTGCTCACTGATATGTTAATAGAATACGACAACCGCATGCGTTTCCCTCACATCCCGCACCCGTACCCTCTCATACCGGATTCAATACCACCCTCTGGTCAATCCACGCCCACTACTGAGGGACGAGACAAGGCGAAGAAAGACGCGAAAAGCAAACCCCAAGCCAACGATCGAAATCTCGAGCAACGAGTTCATCTAGCATATACGGAAGCGACGAACGTCTACGCTTTGGGAACCGCCTTCGCACAGTCAGACCTAGTTGAGAAATTCACGCGATTTGAAAAGTCAGACCACATCGGCCTCGTAGACCCATTTTGCGCACGGCGCGGGCGCTGGGTCGTAATTTACGCCGTTCTTCAGACACTTGCCAGTGTCTCTGTCGATGCGCCGGGCGTGCGTTACAAAGAAGGCGTTGCCTATCATCTCTCCCCGCGCCTTAAAGGCGCCAGGATCCCTCCTTGGAAAGGCGTTCAATCGCCAATGGCCGAGGCTACACATGAGCTCTCCCACTGCTGGCTCGCGTCGCGGTCTTGGGGCTCTTCGACTTCTGCCTCATCTGTGCTTGCGGATAGTGCTGCTGAGGAGTCGGATGCAGATGTTCGGGATCCCGTTGCCCGGATGGCCCGTCGACAACTGCTTCAGCAACAGCAGCAGCAAGAAACAGCAGGTACAATCTCCCGTAGTGGTCACGTACTGTCACATCCTTCCACTTCGTCGTGGTCTAGCAATGCCGACGGCTTAATGCCCGATGGCCGACAAAGCGCGTGGTCGTCCACAAGTGGCGCTTCCACGCCGACTATGACGGCTGGTTGGTCAGTCAAGAGTGGCGCGAGCCAGAGCACTTACTCCGATGATACCAATAGCAATAGCGCACGCATTCCAGCCTTTTCATTACACCAGAATTATCATCAGCAGCAGCAACAGCATCATATTCATCCATGTTCCCCCGCACCGCGAGGCGACATCCCTCGAAGCCCTTCCGCGCGTGGCAGGAAGAACAATGCCGTCACGGTTGAAGGAAGAAAAATGGAGACGAGGCGCGAAAGAGCACAAGACACTCAGAAATGGCCGACACCCTCTCGTGTGCAACCGAGCCATCCGAGCTCCAACAACAGTGATAAGAGGATGAAAGCAGTGCCCCCGACGACTTCGGGTCTCGACGTCCCTGGGAACGGGGACTTCTTCAATGTTCCATCCTCGCTTGGTGGCCCAGATGTCCATGAGCCCGAAGATGATAGCAACGACGGCGCGACCTCGAAGGACAGGTTGGAATCATGTGGTGGTCTTGGTCCTCTGATTCGGGATTTTGACGAGCTTGATTTGGTCATTGAGGAGCAGGCTTATGGACAGGATGAGTCGATTTAGATAGAATGGGGGGTATATGGGTCGGCGTGTGGCGTTTACTTGGGAAGCAAGGGAATGGTTTAAAAAGAGGGCAAACATGTACTGGACAACTGATTATGGATAGGATAAGGATGTTTTTTTTTTTTTTTTTTTTTTTGGCTTCTTGTCGACAGGTGTGGGATCAATGATCAAGGAGACGTGTACAAGAAGTTTATGAATGCTCGATAGCGAAAGCTCAGCATGTTTAGCTAGATACTAACAAACTCTTGCCTACCGGGATTTCTACTTCTCATTCAGTATGCCGCGGATGATCCACACGTGCTGTTCAAGCTTTTCGTTTCATCACTCTTCTAATTCTGCGTATATACTGATGGCTCCCTCTGTGAAAATCTGTCAGGTGCTCGTTTAATCCGGCATCCGACGTCTCGAGGGGAACAAGCTTCATATGTACATGACACATGCATTCATCAATACATGAAATGCGTAAGGAGTCTAGTCTACTCCAATCAACTGACACCCAGGCCATCGTTCGTCTATCCTATGTTATAGCCTATAGAGCAGGGACCAAGCGAGGTCATTCCATCCTTAATTTATTCGTCATACCCGATCATCCACTCGCTTGGGTGCGGCGGCGCGCCTTCTCGGTGCTTCCAGGCAACAGCAGTTCAACGACCGAGAGGGGGAGAATTTAGATGAATCTTTCATCATGCTGTCTCTTCAGCTCGTCACGGAACGCATTGCCACTCGGGGCAACATCCTTGTTAGGGAACCGCATCTGCCTCTCATCCGTAGGCGTACCCGCCAAGCTGCCCAAGTCACCGCTATCACGGCGAGGGCGTGCGGGCGGCTCAGGCATATCGCGGTACACCTCGCCACCATCGGCGCGAACCTCACGCTCCATGAGCTGGATGCGCTGCTCGGCCCGCTTAGCGCGGCGGAAACGGCTCTTGCCAGAGCTTCCGAGGCCGCCGAATTGGCGCGAGCGCGACATGACGTTGCCAAGTTCGATGCGTCGGGCTTTACGGTTCCAGAGACATCCACCGATGACGCACAGGAGCACGAAGCCGAAGACGGTCGGCAGAGCGATGGTTAGGGCTTTGCCGCTGGGGGTGCCGCCATGGTTGGGAGCGTAGCCTGGGCGGTTTCTCACGGTGATCACGGGCCCTTGCTTGGTGATTTTCTTGTCGGTCAGGGCGAAGAGCGTCACGGAGATGTTCTGAGAGCCCTGGTATCGTAGTAGATCGCTGGTGACGGGCATCGTCCAGAAACCCCAGCCGGCTTGTATGGTGGAGGAGTTGAAAGCATGGAGGTTGGTCTCGCCTGTAGTTTCGTTTACGAAGTTGCCGACGATTTGTATCGATGTATTCGAAACGCTCGAGTTGAAGTAGTTAGGGTCCCAGGTGACTGTAAAGTCATGTTATCAGCCCACAGTATTCGCTTGCTTCAAATTGGATTTTCTAGGGAATGGTGCCTACAGTAATATGTTGTTCCCACATAAAGGGTATCATTTTGGGCAGGTTGACACCAGGGTGCTAAGTCGCCATCTAGGTTGTTACAGACAGAGAAGGATCCTGCGCCATCAGTGTTGGTAGTAGTCGGGGCAGGGGGCGCGGCGGTGCTCGTCAAGATTTCGCCCATCGTTGTGGTCGTGTAGTCAGTTGCGGTAAGGTCATGAGGAGCCCCGTTGACGACTGTCGGAGTGCCATCTACGGTGCTCAACACGGGTGTGACGGTCGAACGTGACCCATCACTGCCGACGGTTACCCATGGGGCGAGTGTGTTTGTCGTCTGTCGCGGTTGGACACGAGTAGGCTGAGGGATGGCATAAGACGTAGACGCCAACAACAAAGTTGCTGCGGCGAGGGATGAGAACGCAGGCATCTTATCGAAACAGGCCCGAAAAGGGCTACGAAACCAATTAAACACAAACACGTCAAAGAACGACAGTCTTCAAGAGAATTTTGTTTGGAACGGGTGTAGAATTGACAGAATGAGGAAACCTCGTTTAATTGACTTGATGGGAGAAAGTATTTGAGGGAAATGAAGCAGAGAAATAGTGCTATGTTTTCGTTCCTAAAAGTCCTGACAAGCTTCGGATCACGCCGGCAAGGAAAATAACGCGCCGCTATTTCTCGACTCGTACAGGGGGTGATCGGCATGACTGCTCACCTGAATTAGGAAAGTCAATTAGAAATTCATATATTACATAAGGTTACCTTGGCGTTCCTCACCTTAATACTTAATCTGACACGAGTTGTACATTTTTACTGTCTTCTCTCAGTCGTTGATGAGCGATGCCACGTATGACATGTCACGATATACACACGCGCAGTCTATCAGAGATCATATGTACAGGGGAATCTGGCGCAAAGTCCTGAACGAGACGAGCTGCCATTGCAATGTACTGATCAAAAGAGGTTGGCAATAGATCGTTATCAATTCTTGTTAAACCTACGGCTTATCCCGTTTGAGTTTAACGGACTCCATGCCCGAGTCGACGCCATCTCAGAGCTTGTTCACTTCCCCGCGCATTCATACACACTTATTTAAGCTGTCCGGAATGTTCGCGATGCATCCGCATTAGTAGGAAGCATTGCCTACTTTTGGCTCGACTGGCCCGAAGATCCGGAAGACTGGTAGCTCTGGCCAGACGGGGCGGTGTAGGTCGAGCCACCGTTGCCGTTGTTGTAGTACGTACTACCATTCGAGTTGGAGTAGTAGTACGAGCCGTTGCTGTTTTCAAGATCTCATGTTAGAAAGATGGATTTATACTTCCGACATGGAGCTGGACAAGAGACGATGAAAGGTGAGGACGAAACAAGAGGGGGTCAAGGAGTGAGGAAGCGGACGAAATCAAGATCAAGCCACTTACGAGTTGGAGTAGTGATACGAGTTCTGGTTTGGAGCACTGGAGCCGTAGTCGCGAGCGCAGTAGTGGTTACCCTGTGGGTGATGTCAGCTTCCCGTCAGCTCTGAATGCGGCTTCATTCGACTGCCTTGCAGGGCCAACCAGGATAGGAGACATGGGCCGTGGGACTTACCTGGCTGTTGGTGCAGGAGCTCTTGTAGGAGTATCCGTCAGGCATCTTGGTGATGAGAGGTAGGTTGGTAGAGCGTGAGGTATTGTGTTTTGGTGTGTGAGAAGAAGAGGGGAAGTGTGATATCGGGTTGGGAAATTGGAAGAATAGCAAAGAGCTTGGGAGCTTTAAATACATGACCGGATCCAAGATACCAGATACCAAATGAATGGGAATCGGTCCCATTCAATCACATTCAATGGAAGGCGGTGACCTGACCAGGCAACGTTATCTGGTACCTGGCTCCTTGTTCATTTGACCCTGGGCAACCTCTTCATCTCATGCGGCTACCTGCCTCATCTTTTTCTTTTTTTTTGCGGCACTAGGTAACCTCCATCTGCACTGTACAAACGGCCTTATAGAAAGTTTATAAAAGCCTTATCAATATAGGGTTCCATCTACAAAATAGCGAAGAGAGTCTTGAATTGTTCATCATCTCCGGGAGTCCCATTCGCCCCAGTTTGGCTAGTCCCCTTGGCCCGCCGCGTTGTAGGGAATGATCCGGCATGTATGCTTTATGTCAATAGGTGATAGTTCCATTATCGTCAATATCTACACCTCCTCGATCACCTCGAGCAGACCGAGCAACCTCTAATAGCTAGGCTCTTTGAAAGCACATCTTCTTCTGCCCACAATTCCTACGACTCCTCTTTTCTACCAGAGCCACTCTCCCGCTATCTTAACACAACTCATTCCTGCCTCTTGCGTCTCGCTGCGTAGCAGTCTCTTCCCCCCTGCAACGGCAGATTAACCAAAGCTGTCTTAATTCAAAGATAGTCGCAAATCAATTCACCAGGTTTTTTGAAGGAGTCTAACTTTCGCCATGGCTTGACGTGGCAATTCTGCAGCAATCCGAGGATTGAACGGGAATAAGAAAACCTCACACTGCGGGGTTACAGGGTAGCAGCATCCTTGATACAACAGCAGACGGCCTCATACATGATTCAAGAAGCTCCATATGCGAAGACAAACACGAAAAAAGAAAAAGAAACTCTTCTTCTCTTTTCATGTGATGAAGTGTGTTCATGATTATCAATGAATCATGCAAATTGGTATCAACAGACATGATTCTATGCTAAAATCTGCGTGTTGGAAATGCATGATCCGATAGGCTAACATTATCCAAGCTAGGAATGATTGTCCAATGCCTGCAGGTGACGGGTCAGCCAGGTCATAAAGATAAGGAGATGGAAAGCTTACCATTGCGAAAGCGCTCCTGCTCCGAATCTTCCCCCCATAAAACACTAAAATAAACGGTACTATCGTCAAAACAATAGCGATACCTCCAAGCAAGCCACCAGCACCCTTGTCTCCCAAATTGGTAAAGAGAGGTATGGTCGCAAGGGGAAACGTGCCCCCGAGAATGTTACGGCAGAACGACTGCGTTGCAAGCGCTGACGATGCGTATAGCGTATATACGTCTGCCAAGTAGTTGAATGTTGCCAGGTAGACATAGTAGATACCCATTGTTGCGAGAGTAATGCCAATCGCAGGCACAATCCAGTGTATTGATGGCTGAGAGCTGAAGCCGAAGAGGAAGAGTCCTGCCGGAAGCAATATCGCTGACAAACAGGTGAAGTAGAGCCGATTTTCGGGGGCTTCGACAGGGAAGCGGCGCCGAAGGAATGCCCAGATCCGGTCGGACTTCAATTCTATCTCGTCACCGCTGTCTGTCCCCAGGCCAGCGACTTTGCCTGCCCATTGAGGATGCTTGAGCAAATTCTCTTGGTATATCCCTATTAGAGTGGCTAGGATAGACCCGATGATCATCGCGAGGAAGACTAATCCGGCCTGTTGGGCGTTGAAACCGTATACCTGCGCATAGACGAAAGGTATTGACCCGAATGTCAGGTACAGAACAGCCCACGCAAAGGACACCCATAACGAGAAAAAGAAGACAATGGGTTCGGTGAGCAACAAGTGAAATGGGCGGACCAGCGATGTCGACATCATGGTGGCCAGAGAGCCCCGCTCTTCATCGGCTAGGACTAACCAGCGGATACGCTGTAACTGGAGACCAGTTCCCGTACCTGAGGATATCGTCCGCTTCTCCTCATCCTCTCTAGCTGAGTCTTGCGGCTCACTTGTGTTCTTGGTCATCCAGACGCCGAAGACGCCGTCCGCCTCTAGCTGCTCATACCATTTGTTCAGCGCTTTGGCTTTCTTGGAAAGCACAACAGAGCCGCGGCTTTCGTAGAACAAAAGATCGACAGCGATGACGAGAACGAAGTCGGCTATAGCCTGGTGCCAAAATACCCACTTCCAAGCCTGACCCGAGGCCGAGGTGTTCTCAACGATGATGGCCGACACGAGGGGTCCCAATCCGGTACCGAAGAGGACGGCGCCGCTGAAGAGGGCCATTGGCGTGTTGCGAGTTTCTTTGTCGTATAAATCCGAGATGACACCTCCGACCATTGTGCTGAACACACTGCTGGCAACACCCAGGAAGAAACGCGCGAAAAGCATACCAACTAGGTTGTGGACAAGACCACATACAACTTGAAATACGACGAAAAGCACACCAGCTGCGGCGAATACAGGATAACGCCCGTAAATTTCAGACACAGGCGCCAGCACCATGGGTGCGAAGGCAAACCCGAGACAGAAAGTTGTCACTCCGAGTAGCGCCAGCTCGTGCGTCGTGCTGACTTCAATCGCGATGTGGTACGCAGCTGGCGAGTATGCGCCAGCTGTATAGGCCGTACATAAGGTAGCGATGCACGCCACAATGAGCATCATGGACTTGCGAGTCTTAGGCCATCGTTGCGGGTCGACATACCGAGCCAAGTCCGGTGATGCAGGAAGACTCGATGTGTCGAATCCCGGTGTAGTCGGGATACGTGGCGCTGGCACCGGCGTGTCGAATGTAAGATATACATAGCGGATATCGCTGTCTTTACTTAACGGCGAATCGGAAGTATCTTTCGATGACGTCGGAGCTATATACCCCTCTATATCTTTCTCCTTGTCGTTCATAGATATTTCGCGGCGCCGGGAGCGTCGATGGCTCCAGGGAGACATTTTCTCGTCGTCCTTGTTATCATCAAGACGCAGCCAGGAAGTTCCAAATGATTTTTCGTCAAGTGACGGTGACCAGCTGCGTTCACTGAAGTCTTTCTCTTTAGTTGGGGGCTCCATCTTCGCAGTCGGCCTGCGGGCCACCGACAAACTTTATATACGCCCGGACGCTGGCAACCTATCATGTAGTCAGATGAGATGGCATGCACTACATGCCGGGCTCGGGATGGGAATGTGCCTGATAAGATTCATGTCCCGGGTAGTGGCCTAGGATCATGAGATTCTTCGGGACTAATAACTAATCTGGAGTGCCAATGACTGTGACATATGGGTGTATTAGCGATCTCGGTATGCTCTACAAGGGGAAAAGAGCATGTTCAGTGGAGTAAGTCCCGCCGAACGATGATCAGCACACCAACTTTTCGTTGGAACGCAAAAACTAAGATGACGACAGCCCGCTCTCGCGTGTAAGATACTTGATAAAAGCGAGTAGTTAGTTCATGTAAGTCCATCAAGGACTTCTCGGGGTCTTCGGTTCGAAAATCGGTATATATGTCGATTCTTTGTATAATAGTTCACCCGTTCCTACCACCTCATCATCATCCCTTGATATACACACTCTTTATTGTCCTGAGTCTAGTACTCGTTCTACTCTCCTACGAAGGTTCAATAATGTGATGTTTGCTAACAGATAGCAAACAGGTAGTGTCTTTCTGGAAGGGGTCGCACTGGGTGCACCCCGCGCATACAGGCGGTCATTGGGAGGTATTACGGTGATCATTCAAATACTATGCAGCATACCGAGCATACCTCCAAAGAGGTACTTCGTTTCATTGGCTACGGCGGGCAACCGATGCAACTGCGAGATGCATCGGGCCCAGACGGCAGAGGGCATCATAGTAACGCTCGCCACCCACCGCCTCACCATCTGGGAGACCTATTCTTCGGGTAGGGTATGCCAGATCCCGAAGATCTGGAAATATCGCGTTCTCCTCATCTAGCTTACTCTGTAGTTATATCGCAATGTGACATTATACTATAATGTAGTGTGGAAAGTAGAATCAACATTTCAAGACTCGAGAATTGTGGAAGCGGGGCTTTGACGGTGGTGTCGGGTTTGCCGGCGTAGATCTCCGGACGTTATTCCCAGGCGGGCCCCCCATTTTTGCTGCCCATCGCTACTGATTATTCTATCGTTTGTCACTAAAATTATTATGGCGTAGATTTTCTTCACTTCAATGACCTTTCAATTTGCTTTCTTTTCTAGAAAAAAAAAACAAATTTAAAAAAATTTGATTATTTCAAATGAATGACAGTGATCAAATCTCGGCGGCGCAAACTTTGCCGTTCCTAAAAGCCTGTGCTCTGTCCACGTTTCCATACCCCTTACTTCAACGGCCATGATTCTCCTGAAGAAATGCAAGGTCGGCCGTGCGGAGTCGGCGTATTATCTCCAAAGCATTGCGTGAGCGGGAGCAAGCAGCGAGCTAAGGGATACGATCCACCATGTGCCTAGCCACCAAGGCAAACAAGGAAAAAGAACATAAGATTGCTTTCTTGCTGATTGGGTGTTACCATAGATGATTCCTGATCCGACTCATGACTATATCTTGCATTTCGGCTTCCTGCAGCCCTACCTACTTGATCTTGCTATTTTCGGCTTTGCGCGGAAAAGACGAAAGAGCGAGAGAGCCCGATGTCTCTTGTCTGCGCTAGTCGAAGCACTACGACATTGAGAGAGCGATCCCACTCAGTTGGATATCAACGGCATGAGTAAAAGTCGTCGATAATATGGTATAAAGCATTACAAGTACAGATGGCGCCCATTACTAATGAATTACGAGAGAGATCCGGCCGGTATCCGGTTATCATTGTCATGACCATTGTCTTTTTCCTTCCTGCTATATCACTCGTATCTTCTCACTCCCCGAGGTTCGCGTGAGGTGATCTGATCACTTGCCCAAGAGTTGTAACATCATCCCCGCGAAGCCAAAGAAGATTCGATACGTCCAGAATTGAACGCCCGTAACATGGCCAACCTTGATGCGCCAGTGTGAGCTCTGGAGCGTCTTCTTCGCCAGGGGTACCCTTAGCTTGTCATAAGCAGTCAGTGCCTTTTGCAGTGTCTGGGATCGACATAGCTGTTGCGCGAGGTCCAGGCCGTCTTTGAGGGCCAGGTTGGCCCCAAAACCAGCGAAAGGACTCACGGCATGATTGCTGTCGCCGATGAAGATGATCGAACCCGTTGTCGCGTCGTGTGGGAACGGCTCTTTATCTCTCGCGTTGAGGACAAAGGTAGTTGCGGGATCTGTGGCTTCCACAATGGTTTTGAAAGGCTCTGTCATAGTCTTCCCTAATTCACTGGCTTCTCGCAACATTGCTTGTACCTGGCTAGCATCACTGCTGTCGTACGAGGATCGTTCTATCGGTGAGAGGGTGCTTATGGCCCAGACAAGCGAGTGCTCGTCGACGGGCGAGAAGAAACAATTTTGACCGGTTCCTGTAAGGACGGTACCCCAGCTGATATCAAGTGGTGAGGGAATGCCTTCGGGAAATTGAGCATTGCCTCCCATTTGAACTGCGCCCGTGAACTGCAGATGATCGTTCGGTCGTATGGCCGCTCTGACCTTGCTGCTCGCCCCATCTGCCGCAATCAGAAGATCACATTCTTCGAATGTCTCTTCCTTGGTCTCCTGATTTACCAACTTCACCTGAACTCGCCCATCGTCGAGTCGGTTGGCCGAGACGCATGCAGTACCCCAGCACGGCTCTGTCGTCGTGGATACTGCATCGATTAGAATGCGCCGTAGGTCTTTACGCCTGATGCGTATCCCTCCAGTCGGTAGCTCTGGCGGTGGCTTTGGTCGTATGCTGAGTAACGGCTTGAACTCACTCGTCCACATTGTGAAGCTTCCTTGGCCGTCAGCACGGAGGACCGCCACGTCCATGGTTTCATCTAGAAGTCCTAGTTGTTTGAGCGTGTATAAACCTCCATTGTTGTCTGCTCCGCTGAGCGATAACGTGTAG
Organism: Xylariaceae sp. FL0255; assembly: GCA_022578795.1. Taxonomy (NCBI): domain Eukaryota; kingdom Fungi; phylum Ascomycota; class Sordariomycetes; order Xylariales; family Xylariaceae; species Xylariaceae sp. FL0255. The sequence continues at coordinate 28,283 of MU388983.1, read as the reverse complement.
CCCTCCCTTTTGAAACCAGCTTCTCGCGTGTCGCGATCGTAGATGGTAATGGAGGGTGTCTCAATTGATGGGTCCCAGGATTTTCGGATAGCCAGCGCAAACGCGAGGCCCGATATGCCTGCACCTGCGACCACGATCCTTTTCCCTGACAGGAAATGTGTGTTCTTTTGGTTTGAGCTCATCGTTACAGGGTAGCTGGCTCACAGTAGCGCAGACGATTATGAGAATAGAGTTGAAATAAATGTGACAAGGGGTACCAGTGACTCGTGATATCCAGAATGGCCATTTGGATTGCCATGCTGTCTCATCTTATATGTTTATACCCATCGTCGTGAGTTCAAGATTCAAGCGAGATTGCTCATATTGTCTCGGTGTTGATAGGCGAGACGATCATCGCTGCCTAGTCTGATTCTGTAGCACTCGCTAACGCCGCATCACCGAGCTCCGAATGCGAAATACGGAAGACCTTCACTGCACAAACCATCAATTGACCTGCTGCCTACGAACAACCAATTACAGCATCTATTTCTGACAAAAACAAGGTTTCCTTTAGAGCCTGCCTAATTGAAGGCGTCGTGGCGCTACATATATGTACTCATGATACTCTTATAGGTCCTGTCTCTCAATAATGATATTTTCCGGCAGTACCCTTGCACGCGAGCCACGCGGCATTCAATGCCTCAACAATGTCGTCCGGCAGCGATCCCTTCTCGAGATCAGCCAGATTGCTCTCGAAGTTCTTTACCGAACCCGCCCCTAAAATGACGGCATCCCCATGCTCGCTCTTCAGCATCGAGTGATGTGACAGCCAGCGTAGGGCCACCTCCGAAACGGTAAATCCGTGCTTCTGGGCCGCGGGCTTAATGATATCGAGAGCATCATAATAGCTAGCATTCCAAAGGTGCTTTAGATGAAAGTTGGTGATTTCTTGACCGCGCTCGTACCGGCCCGTCAGAAACCCGCTCGCAAGAGGCGAGTAGGCATAGAAGCTTATGCCATAGTAGCGCAGGCATGAGAACAGCTCGTCTTCAACGCGACGCTGGAGAGCATGGTAATGTCCCTCATACACTGTAGGCTGGATCCAACCATGCTTCCTGCTGATCTCGCACATCTGGGCGACTTCCCACGCCATATAGTTGCTCACGCCAAAGCGGTTGAAGCGCCCCTCTTGGTGCAGCTCGTTGACGGCGCGCAGGGTATCCTCGTACGGATTCTTGCGATCAGGCCCGTGTAGATAAAAGATGTCCATCTTCTCGGCACCGAGAGCTTTCAGGCTGTCGAGACAGCCACGCCTGATGTCTTCCGGCTTGTGTGTGTAGCCGGCTCCTCTCTCCCGAGGATGACCAGCGCTCGGGTAGAGCTTTGTCCCCACTGTGAGGCCACGATCCTGCCATTTCGTCTCGCCAAGGAGCTTCTCGGTGGTTCCTGAACCATAAGCCCGAGCTGAATCCAACTCGGTGTAGCCATGACGTCTGAACACGTCGAGTACTTTCCCTGCATCTTCTACCGTGTTGATATGGGGATTTCCCAAGGTACCTAGCATCTGGGTGAGCCTGACAAAACTTCCATACGGAGCATTATGAATCTTATACCTGCTTCACCAAAGGACATGGTTCCGCAAACGACTTTGATCTTGTCGGAGGAAGACATTCTGATTGGTCAGGAAGGTCGGTGTTGGGAGAGAAGGTCTGATATGTCGTAATGTCACTTTCTGCTCAAGTCTTGATAGGAAATTGATGAGTTTGAGCACAAGACAGACAGCATAACATATTTACTTTATACTCATTCCTCACGTCCCTCAGGTCGTCGCCAATGACGATTCACATGCTATATAACACTGCCACAGCTGCCTACGAGCCACCGAGTGTGGGGTAAGGCAGGAGCCCCTGTCATCCGAAGCAGCCAATCATCGAGCGGGATATCCGAGCGACCCAATCATCAACCACTGTTTCCGACGACTGTTGTCGATATAACCAGCAGTATCCCGACACAGCAGCAATTGAAGCATTTGAACAGCACGGATGATCATGGACGGCCGTTAAGTCCATATGTAATTCCAATATCTCCGAAAACCGAAATCCTATTCAGATGGAGTTCACGGGCTCTTTAGAGCATTAGACTTCCTGAACACCGAGTTGTGACATTGCTACTATAGACTTGCATGGTATGCTATACAGTTTTCGACCCTATTGGTCTATTCCGGGACGTGGCTTTTCCACTCTGCCCCTTTTCTTCGCAGAACCCATATTGCTGACACGATGTTACAGGTGAAATGGGACATCCTCGGTGCTGTCGTACAAGTTATTGAAAGCCTCTACCAAGTCCTCAGGCAAAGGACCAGCCTCGATTGCATCGAGAGTCTTGCGGAGTTGGCCCATCTTAGAAACCGCAAAAATCACGTGGTCGCCATATTTCCCGTCGAGGATGCTATGAAAGGCGGTCCAACGTAGAGCCGCAGCGTGGCCGGTCATCCCGTGCTTGTCCGCCGCGTCGATGATTTTGGAAATCGAGGCTTGGATCAGTGGTTTGTTATAGAATGAGCTGTAGACCTGTCCAATTTGGTTCTACTCGCCCAGTCAGCATGCCTTCTCGCCGCGGGTGGTCTTGCACTTACATCTGGAGTCCATCGCTTGGAGGTATTCGAGCTTCCAGCTTGACCAGAAAACAAACCACCAACAGCAGGACTGGGGTCACATTTAGAGTCTACCTCAAAGGAAGGTCAAAAAGCTGAAGGGAGTTACCTGTAGGCATAGAATGCGATGCCGTTCTCACGGAGTAGAGGGAAAAGTCCCTTTTCACCACCTCGGACAATGGCATTGTACTGCCCCTGGTACACACTCGGCTTCACATAACCTTTCTTCTCGCAGATCTCGATTATCTGTCGCACTTCTTCGACAGAGTAATTAGAAAGTCCAAATCTCTTGAATTGGCCCTTCTGGAAAGCATCGTTGATCGCTTTCAAGGTGTCCTCAAAGGATGTCTGACGATCTGGCACATGGAGATAGAGCGTGTCCACGGTCTGAACCTTGAGCTCCTCAAGAGATTTCTTGATGCTCTGCTCTACCTTAAAGGGCTCGTGAGACCCTGGAGGGCCGTCACGGACCTTGGTTGAGACGGTGAACCGTGATGGCGCGTCATTCTGGCCTAGGCGGTCCTCCGAGCCAGGGTAGTTAGCACCGCTATCGATCTCGCGGATTCCGCGATCATATGCCATGTTCAAGAGGGCTTTGACATCTTTGCTGTCATCGAAGTGAATGATGCCGGGGCCTATGCTGCTGTCGCCAACCTGTCAACCTTTAGCAAGTCTCACCTTGTCGGACTTAATGCGGTGAACATACCGTGTGGGTTCCGAGCACAAATGAGACTGGTTTTTCGGGAGCCATTGTTGCTACGAGAGGGAATATCTTCTCAGACTGATAGTGAACGTGTTCGGTAAGTCGAGCGAGATGAGCTGAAGAAGTGATGGTTTACATGTCAACCCAGAGTTGTTGTTTTTCAAATCTTTATACCCATCGTCACTACCACGCCAAACCCAGGAACACTCTGCCGTCTGCAGATATTCGACGAGGAAGCCGACATGCTTTGAAATCATGGCGGGGAGTTTCATCTGCGCATTGTCGCCATCTGAGGATTTCTTATTTAATGCAATACTTTCGTTCAATTTTTGTATTGGCAATAATATTGTTCCCGAGTTCTCCCCATCAACTCCCCGCAAACTCCCCGCAACTTATCCACAAAGCGTGCACAGCGACAGTCCATCATAAATGACGACATGCAGTAGCCAAGGAAATATCTGTTAGTTCTCAATAATTTTTGATGAGACGCAGCCGGTGTCCTTAATTTCTCATCGTCAATAGAGGTGCTGGGAGTCGGTAACTCGGAGTTTCGTGTATTACTTCGTGTGGCGGTCTTCAGCAAGGCACAAATGTTAGTGGATGTGGACACCAAAATTTAGAGCTCCCCGCGGATTTGTAAGCCAGCTCACAATTGTCCCCTTTCCAACATGTCGCCCGCTCCTCGTGACATTAGCAGAGAGGATGGAAATTTAATGTCTAATTTCCCATCTTTCCGCTTCAATTCCGCAAATTGCATCGAACTTCCCGCCAAAAAGCATGCAATGCTTGTGCCGAGTCGAAGCGGAGGTGCGGCAAGGAGTACCCAGAATGCCGGAGGTGCCAAGACAAGGATATAGATTGTGTTTACCCGCAGCCTCAGAAACACCGTCGGGATGCTCACGCCAGCATGGAGCCGACTCTTAATAGCAATAACAGAGGAGAGGAAGGCCATGCAAACTATTATAATGCTCATGATATTGGCTTGTTTGATACCACGGTTGACGTCGATGCCGGTATTGAGCTAGGAGACTGGAACCCCGACGACCTGGATGTGCCATTCATAAATGAGATTGACATGAGCATGATCACCACAGACCTCACGTCTTTTCCGATATCGTTTTCTCCTCCTCTCCCCATCCAAGACGCTACTCTAAATTCTCGGGATGTATCGAACGAATCCCCATGTATTCCCTTTTTCCTTCGTCAAGAAACTTGGGTTATGCAGCATGATTGCGATTTGTTGGATGACTGTACGACTGTCGAGATGGAACCCTTTATCGGTGAAGTGGAAAAGATGCTGCAGTTTTTGGGTCCGGAATGGTACCAATGAGTTTATCCACCACCGCTTATACCACAGAAAGATGCCAGAATGTGTGCAAGATGCATTCACCACCTTTGCCGCCTACACCACTCGAACTCCAGCCACAAAGGAAATATTATTGCAGGCTGCCAATGATCGTGCTTCCAAACTGATCGAGACGCCTTTCCAGGCTCCAACAGACGGTGTTCAAGCGATGTTGGCACAGCTGGCTCGTGTACATGCCTTGTTTGTGTACGTGTTCATCAGGCTATTCGATGGCTCCGTCCGTTTCCGTGCTTCGGCCGAGAAGCAAATCCCAACCCTCCGTCGCTGGGTGGCACAAATGTGGCAGACGGCCAAAAATCACCATTGGGAGCATACTGCCGGCTCGTTGCGCATCGATCGTCAGATCTCCCGCTCACAGTTGCACTTGGACACCTACTGTGAGACGGCGACCCGGATTTGGGAACTCTGGATTTGACAGAAAGCCTTCGGCGTACATTATTAATCGTCGACATCTCCCTGAATACGTATATGCTCATGGCGGAAGGCATCGCTGAGTGTGAGGGCTATGCGATGTGCACGGTATGCCGTGGCTTATGGGAAGCTGGGTCTGCCACTAAGTGGCTCGACATCAGTTGTAATGCGAAAATACCCCGGCTCGCACCGGCTCTTACACCAAGTCCCCTCATGTCACGGTATGGTCCTGGGGATTTCGATGACTTTGTAAAGCTGTGCTGGTCCTTCGTGGTCGGTGATGAGAAGTTACAATACTGGATCGAAAGCAGTGCCAGGTAAAGATAAGAGAGAAGGGATCCTCGAGGATTAAGGTTGCTTTTTCAAGCAACAAATCTTGGGCATCCGAGTTGATCTTAATGGAGACGCTTCAGATTTGATCGTATTAATCTATGATCTATAAAACCCGGGACAAATAATTGATCGTCGCTTGCATCGACTTGCCTTAAATCAACTCCAGACGTCAGCTGAGACATCTCAAATGTCTTAAATGTGGGTATAAACATGAAGAAAAACAGTGGCCGCTATATTCATGAGCCGGGTTTATACGAGCATTCGTCTGCGATACTCGTATCATATCAAGCGGCACAATGAACCTTATCACAAAACCAAACACGTCACGTTATACTCAGTGGTGTGCTCCACCGAATCTACCGACGGCGAAGGTCCCAAGAAAGATGCCAGCCAGAACCGATAAGAAGTAGCCAACGTTTAAAGTCATAATGGCAAGCATCCTATATTCGAAGTTAGAAGGTGTCTGACGACAAGAATAAGAACGGAAAGCGATTTCAACTCACAGTAAATAGCCCATGCCCGAAATAATGAGCTCGAGACATGCGCGACCGGTCTCACGTGGCACATGGAAAGGGTACCGTTCACTCCTATCGTGGAACAACTGACGTATGCTTCCGATGCGTGGAGGTTGAATGCGTTGTGATGTGAAAGATTCCTTGTCGGTTTCAGAGTCTCTTAGATAGGCTTGAGAGATGAGGTTTGGGTTGGTGTCAAAGACGACAGAGCGGAAAGCGACGAGTAGACGGTGGATTATGGCGAAGAAGATCAAGAAAATGCAAGTGCCAGCGTATGTACTCGCTCCACTGGGCATGAAGGCCATCGACCAAAGCGGTGTCGTTTGACTCTGGAAAAAGGTCATCATCATGTCTGATGCGTCCATCATGCTACTGTCCATGCTGCTGTCGTCCATCTTGAAGAAGCTAAATGTGAAGTGTGATAATTGTAATCGAAGTGGAAAAGTTCGGAGATTGATTTGATGCGCGGTTCTGATTGTTCTTGCCACTCGCCACTCAACGCTTTTCACTGCAGAGTCGCTTAATTAAAAGAAGGTTTGACGATGGCCGGAAGCTGAAGTTGGCGTTGGCCATGGAACTGAGACCGGCACGTTGGAGCTTGTGCTGGTGAAGTGGAGTGAGCATGTTTTAGGGGATGAGCAAGTATTAGAAGGATTGAGCAAGTTAAACCCACAATCAGCGCAAACCCGAGCGCTACTGCATCCGAGTGACAGGGGACCGCATGCAATTGAGGTGTTATGACCGGATGGACAACCCATTGTCCAGAGAGTATACTGCAGAAAAACCAGCACAGATGCATATGATTATGGGCATAGGGGGTTGTCAACTCAAGGGCCCGGCGATACCCCTCCTCCTCAGCGCCGCCATCAGGGTACTCCGTGAAATCAATATTTCTAGGGTTCCCTGCCCCTCCATACCGTCGGCCATGTTAGATTAGCTCCTGTTTGGAAGAGAACGCTGCACGAATCCATGGATAGACTACATGAATTTAATTTATTTTAAAGGCAGAGCTCGTGTCGTCTTACTTGTCGGCAATGGGAAGCTCGTCTACAGAGACTTTGAAGTGTGGACGGTGCGTCGGGACTTGGCAATGCGACGCGTTGTAGCCAGCGATGCGGAAAACACTGCGAATGCTCTGCTGACCCCTCTACTCCATTTTTATGCAACAACTCAAGGAAAATAGGGCGCCAGAAATCATGGGATTTGCGAATTCATTTCAATGATTGTTGCAAGGGTGGACGAGCTATTATTGATGACTGTTTTGTGTGTAATCCTTAACTTATAGTTTTGAGGCGTATGATATACTATTACTTGGAGGTCTTGTTGGAGGTCGTCTCATTGCCCATGTCAAGGATCTAGAATTATGTGCGTTACTAATGGGCATGCCGTCACATTGCATGCTCAACCTTACTCATTGCGCCCGTGGAAAGATCTACTATACCTATCTGTTTCGTTTCTGTTCATGTAAGATTTGTCCCGACCCGGCGGTTTCTCAAGTGAGAAAGGCAAGAGCCAAGACAATTCGGTTGCCGGCACTCCTTTTGGTCTCAATGCTTGATTACAATCCACAGCTCACAATCTCAACCGGTTTATCGCACCCCGGCTTCCAGTATGTTGAGAAAAAAGTATGATAGATATTCTATCAATCTACATCCATCGATTCGTAGTCATGGTGGGGTGTCAATGTCGAATGATAGATCAAACTTTTCGCCTCAAATCCCTCCGGCGTGCCGGGTGGCATGGAACTAGAACCGCCCGCGCGGGGACAACCCTCGTCGTGCCATCTGATTGGGGAAAACCTGCTCAATCTCTCTCATTCCCAACCCTAAACCGGCAGTCTTTCATGGTCTAGGGGTACGACACTCACCCGCATCATCCCATAATCAATCTTTATTTTGCGGGCTAGACAAGCCAACAGGACACTATTATGATCTTAAACTTGATCGTATCGACCACAATTTCCCACCTCCTCTCGATAAACCTGCTCAAATCCACCCTGTCCCCACTCCTTGCCGACCCTGCGCAGAGTAAGATGCTGCTGTCGCTGTTTCGCTTATCACTTGTCGCGTGTGGCGGGAGGCAGGAGTGTTTACCATAACGCCGCGGGGTTTCTCGGTCCAATAACGCTCCAGTCTTAGGGACGGATATGCTAAATATCATCGAGTGCCTTGTCATCTAATAATCTTTGGGCGCTCCTGATGATCAACGATTCTCACGCACGTCACGTCACAGCAGCTTATTGAGTGACATCCACGCCAAGCCCGTCCATCAAACGACGTAAATGGACATAATTCACCCGATATCAACTCACCAATTCTTTCTACACTCAATATCATAAGTTGGTTGTCGGGGAATTTGCTCGGGGACCCTGTCTGGCATACGCATGCTGTATGCGGTGCATGAGAGCGTGATTCCTCAGTTCACTACTTGAAAAGAGATCCGCCTCCCTAATAAGAGGCGCATATCTCTACTTACTCCAGCTTGTGCCTCCGTTGAAGAAGATAGTTTAGCCCGCCACTCTTCGCCTTTCTAGCGACGATTGTGCCTGCTCGTTCGATATTTGTCGGTCATCTCACGTGGCCTCGCCATTGCATGAAATATGCAGGTCTCGAGGCTTTTCCTCGTGGGCTCGCTGTTTAGCTTGGGCCAGTATGCCAGCGCTGCGAACAACGGCATCATCGGTTTTGGGCTGTCGTTATGGCCGGATTTGTGTGCCGAGGCTTGTTACTACTCTGTCTACACCCTCTATCTAACATGTACGACATTTCCAAACTCGACATCGTCGGACAGCAGCATGGATATGGATATGAGCGATAGCGATATGGACTCAATGCCTATGACTAGTCAGGACTGTTACGACACCAACACCCCGTGGCTCCAGACTATGGCCTACTGTATCCAACAACGCTGTGACGCGGACAGATTCCCCGTCAAGCAACAAGCTATTTCTTTCAGCACTCTAGCTATCGCAGGAGCCTCAACACCAACATTCGAAGAAAGCATCCCGGCTACGGCACCCACAGTCGAACTCGCTGCCGATGCTGTCTGGCTCAATAGCACTAGTTTGGTGAACGATTCGAATTATTACATGATCTATGGAAGCCTCAAAGTGTTCAGGTACTCTGAGTATATGCACACTAAATATGCGTAAGCAGCGTTCATTCTATCTCGGGATTCCCGGTCTCGGTGTACTAACGCATCGCTTCAGAGTCGCCCTCGTTCTCACAGTATTTGGTGTCTTCCTTCTCTGTGGACTTGGCGTGCAGTTTGGCATTCTCTTCCCCCGATCTCAAAAGAAGTTGCGATCCTTTGGTCTGCTAGCGAAGGTCCGCCAATATCTCGTTTTACCTCCCCTATTCGGAACTCAACGGCTCGAGCCTCTTCCCGGGCAAGTAGGCTACGTTCCAGGGAGGATGCTGAGCATTTTCATTTTTGTATACGTTGCTCTGAATATCGTCTTCTCAGCTGTGAACTTCACCTACTTCACTCCCAACTTCTTCTACGCATCTCCGGAATACCAACTCTGCGAGTATATCGGTAATCGCACGGGTACGCTAAGTCTGGTTAACACTGCCATTGCGATTCTTTTTGCCGGACGACTGAACCCCTTGGTTGGTCTCACCGGATGGAGCCAGACAACATTCCTGACCCTGCACCGTTGGAGTGCCCGAGTAGCTACTGTTCAGGCTATCATACACTCGGTTGCATACACTGTGGGACAATGGGCTCCAGGCTACATGGGGGCCGTTTCATATGCCGCGCAACTGGCAATGCCTTATTGGGTGAGTTCCCATATGTCTGTCATCATTATTGTGCATTCTAACAATATTCTACTACAGTGGTGGGGGATCATCGCAACAGTCGCCTATGCAATGCTAGCATCAGCATCAATATTGCCATTCCGTATAAAATTTTATGACACCTTCCTTCTTCTTCACATCGGTCTTGCCATACTGGCTCTAGTCGCCCTTTGGTATCATCTGGTCCCTCATTTCGGCTTCATCTACGGATATCAAGTCTGGCTATATGTCTGCTTCGCTTTCTGGGCAGCCGACCGCGGTGGCAGGCTCCTCCGTGTCGCTTGGTACAATGGTTTAGGTCGCTCGAAAGCCATTGTCGAAGCTGTTCCCGGCTGCGATGTCTTCCAGGTGACAGTCCACCCTAGAGTAGGATGGAAATTCGGGCCTGGACAACACAGTTTCCTCTACATGCCTGATATCGGAGCAGGAAAGTTTTGGGAGAACCACCCCTTCAGTATCGCAAGGTGGTCTGCACAAGGACCGTCATTAGCTTTAAGATCAAAGCCAATCTCTGCGGCGGTCATCGAGAACGAGGAAAAGATTGACGGAACAGCCACAACCTTGGCTGTCACCACGAATGCTGCCTTGGCATCGTACGATGGACCGTCGATTCAATTCATGATCCGTGGCCACACTGGTATGACGTCCGCTCTTCGGAAGCACATGTCACTCTACTCATATGGTGAGAGCATGGAGCTTTCGATCTTGAACGAAGGCCCATATGCAGGCCACAAATCCACATTGCAGCCTCTATTAGAGGCTGACACTATACTCTGTCTCATCGGAGGAATCGGAATTACACATGCTCTGGGATTCGTCCAAGAGTTCGCCAATACCTACAATTCGGAAGGCGAATTAATAACAAATCGCTCCAAGTTCATGAGGAAGGCGAAGCGGTTTATATTCGCGTGGACCGCTAAAGAAATGGCTCTTATTGAGCACGTCAGGAATAACTTACTCATTGACTGCGAAGGCATCGAGTACATGTTTTGGCATACAGGTGTGATAGATAGCCCCTCGAAGAGTGAGAAAATCACATCGAGGCGCATGGATATCGGTTCAGTGATTCGTTCATCATTAGAACCTGGTCTTCAAACGACGGTGCTGTCATGCGGCCCTTGCGGCATGGCGGATGAAGCCAGACAGAACGTCATAAGATTTGCCAAGAACGGGTACCAGGTAGAGCTTATCGAGGAGGCTTTCGCCTGGTAGCCTGGGTGATAAAATGCACATATTAGAATTGACACATAATTTCTAACTTAGGGGCCCGGCTGGGCTCATGATACTCCATTGGACGGTGACTTCCCAATAACGCTGAAGAATAATAGTATTGTTACTGAAAGCCAATCTACACCAAGTGGCTGCGAGGGGTCTCACTATGAGTCGTCGACTGTAGAGATGTTACCAACCTGACTATAAGCATGTGGAGCATGCGTGTGATAATAACACATGACCAACACATGTTTGTTATACACGATGACGTTGTGAGACAACCAAGCTCATGTAAGGGACGCGCACGTGCGGGGGCCGAAACAATACTGGATGAGCAAGTTTTTACGAAAGCATATTAGGGGACTTAGTGAATCACTTTGAATCCGCTACCCGGGGCACCAATGAGTATCGGGAAGGTATCGACTAGTACCGGCAGTAGTCATCTCAACTTGGCGAATTGAGATGCTTGCCAATTAACATTGGCGGTTGCATGCTCATAAAACATCAGCTGTAACTGACAGTAGATTTGTGGTGGCCATTGTGACATCGTCATTGTTAACACAGCTCCGCATATACCGTTTCCAGCACTTGTCCTTCTGACAGTTTCATTATTGTAGATTATCCGTTTTCGCGACGGTGCCTGGCTCTTCAGAATGGCCATCAACGATAAAGACACGAAAGAGCTCGCGGGTGGCTATGCCACAGCAAGTAATACACAACAAGAAGCAGGAGCCTTTCTCATCGAGAGATTGGGTATCTCTCAGGGTATGCGCGTGCTCGATGTTGGTTGCGGACCGGGAAACATCACGGCCCAAATAGCTGACCTTGTGGGAGAAAGTGGGAGTGTTGCTGGCATCGATCCCAGCAAAGAACGCATCGCCATCGCTCTTGAAATCAACAAACCGAATTTAACGTTCCAGCAAGGGGTTGCTGAGGACCTATCCAGCTTCCCGACGGGCACATTCGATGCCGTGTACGTCAACTCGACTCTGCATTGGGTTCAAGACCAACCCGGGGCGATGAAAGAATTTGGCCGGGTGTTGAAGTCCGGGGGCGGGCTTGGGATATCCGGCGGATCAGGCGACTTCGTCGCTATACACGAGAAGATCAAAGCGAATGTACTATCAAGAGATCCCTACCGGTCATACCCCGAGCAAGATCCTCCCAAATTTCTCAAGAGAGCTGAGCTACAGAAATTACTCGACGAGAGCGGATTTCACAAAGCAGATATCATTACGAGGACGATTATCAAGAAAGCCGACAGCGCTGAGGCGATGATTAACTGGCTAGACACCAGTTCATCGGGGAAGACGTACGGAGGTATCCCGATGGAACTACGGCCAAAGGCAAGACAGGAGATGATTGTTGAGTGGAACCAGTATGTTACTGAGCAGGGCATTAGCATGGAGCTGGAGGTTTTGGTTACTGTGGCTACTAAAGTTTGAGTATCTAGCTGAGAGAGTTAATTTGAACTGTTTTCCAGATCCTTGCGATCGTGACGGGTTCAAAATTGATGATTCTCTGTAGGGATGAGAACTCCAAAACTCAACAATGCCAATTCGGTATCAATTCTCTATGTGAATGTCAAACAATGAGAGGTTTTGAGATGGAACCAGATCTTTAGCGTAATGCTCACCTAGCACACGATGCTTTCCTACGCACAAGGTGCCGATCCTACAGCTAAACTTACGTACGAGAGAAGAGAAGTGTTCTGATAGGTTCCCGCATCCTGGTAAACTTTGAGAAGGTTTGAGCGCATTGATTGAGTGCATAAGATTCATGGAGCCGGCTAGACGGAATCCGGGTTAAAGGGGGATTACGGTCTCCACCCGTGGTGGCACCGGTCCCTGAATGTGTCTTTCATCGTAAGCTCGGCCGCAATAAGTCGGCGGTTTCGACAGCAATCGGATTCCGTCACGTCGTGAATTGCTGTCGTGCTAACCAATAATGGGATTTCCGGCTGGATGACATAGTTTTTGACAAAAGAGCAAATACGACACGTGTGCAACTGATCCGGTCTACCTTACCCCTTTGTTTGCACTAATGGACTTAATGGTGATTAAGCGCATAATAGTGATGCGAGGCATGGGGCATCTTGGCCCGGCAATCACTCTCGGTGTGTCTATTAGTAGACCCGGGCCTCTGGATAGCTTCAACGCGTTCTAGTCTCTATAACCCTTTCTGTCACCATACTCTCTCGGTTTAAGGCCTGGCCACGTACAGACTCTAGCGTCGGGTACCGTTTGACCAAATATTGAACCAAGTGCGGTATTCCAAGATTGATTTCACAAGATGATTTCATCTATATCAATCGTCGGGATTGGAAACTGTGGTTGTGCATTTGCTGCAGACCTCGAGAGTCGTGGCATCAAGGCCCTGCTGTATGCACACCCCGAGCACCGAGCCAACGCGGATGCCATTAGAAGAAATGGCTATCTCGACTCCATCGGGTCTGTTGAAGGTCGTTTCTACCCTCTCGTCAGCACGGACATGGGAGAGGCCCTCCATTTCTCGACGGTCATCATCATAGCAGTCCCCTCCTATGCCCAGGATGAGATTTTGGCCGAGTTGGAGAAATACGACCTTAGCAACCACATTATTATCGCAGCAAGTGGAAACTTCTTTTCTTTAGTCGCTGCGCAGCGAATACAGGCCCGCTACCTCCTCGAGACCAGTGCGTCGCCTTTCGGTTCCCGGATGCTTGATGGAAAAAGCAATGAAGTTGGTCTGTCTGATTCATTCTTCGGTGTTCACGTGCTTGGTTTCAAGACGACAATGCCGATTGGATCATTACCCATAGACATGAGCTCAGACCTCAGAGACGAGATACAGACTATCTTCCCCAAGCCCCTCCAGTGGTGTAGCAATACGGTAGAGGCTGCTTTCTACAACTTCAACGGCATCTTGCACCCGATCACAGCTGTCATGAACGCGGGCTGGATCGAACACACCGGTGGCGACTTTTACTTCTACCGTCAAGGGATGACGCCTGCAGTCACCAAAATTATGGAGCAGCTCGATAACGAGCGAGTTGAGATTGCCAAGTGTTACGGTGCGGCAACTTCTTGCTTGGATCAAATGAATCTGTACTACGGCTTAAATCATGGCTCGCTGAATGAGTTTGCAGAGAAGTCTAAGCTCCACAGCACGCTGAAGGTGTGCCCCTCAAGCATGCAGCATCGATATCTCCTGGAGGACTTGCCGTATGTGTTGGTTCCTTGGTACGAGCTAGGCCGGAAAGCTGGAAAGGAATCTCCGTTTATACGCTCGCTCATCCTCTGGTCCTCGATGATCAATGGTACGGACTATCTCAGGGATGGGAGAAATCTGAAGGTTCTGGGCTTTGAGAGCTTATCTTTGAACCAGGTCCAAGAAGTGATCATGGCCACTTCGGAGAAGGTATCGAGTGGTGTTTCCGAAGTAGGCCAGATGATTTCCCTTTCCAAGTCTAGTCGGTGGAGCGAAGAGCCTTTGCTAAGTCATCTGTGATAAAATATCTGTGTACGGATAGCGGCTGGAGTCTGGTGAAAAAAAAAAAAAAAAGCATTGTGTTGCATCATCTGATCATACTCAAGTGATTTAATAAAAGAATTATTTACGAATAGGGAACTGTGCTATGGTCTATTTCGAGGTTGCTTGAGTAAGAAAGAATACATTTTGCTCGAGAAGGTTTAGACAATATTAAACAAACCGATACTTTCAAGATTATAAAAAAAAACTTAATAACAGCAATATAGACATAAGTTTAAAAATAGCGCTGTAAAATATTCACAATAGAACAAAACAGTATTTATAATTAATTATTTCTAGAATTTGATGCAGTTACCTGTTATTATAGCAAACGTTATAACTGGTTTCAACGAGTGGCTATAAGGGATCAGACAAGGACCGGAGAACTAAAACATGGGCGACATTTCTGGAGTTGAAGCCGAAATTGGACACTCCATGATGAAACTTGACTATTTGCATTAATAAGTGCAGCGTATGTATATATAAAAGCCAAAACTTGCATTATTACGAGCATTCAAGGATATCAAGGGTCAATGTCAGGTGCATCCGGCTATTGGGAGCTAGGGGATATGTGAAGTGCTATATCGTGTATGTACCAAGGGCCTGTCCTCATTGATAGCCAGAAGAGAGAGCTCAAGGATCAATTCAGGTGTTAGAACACCGATATTGAGCCTTCTATCTGTCTACCGTTGCAGTAACTATATTCTAGCACGCCGTAGACTATAGCATATTATATACTAAAAGTCCATAACTTTGTTTCGCATCAAATCCAAACATTCAATTTTGAACATTCAAGTTTAGACCTTCTTGTAGCACTACGCAGACTCAGATATGGCTCCTTCCTATGAAAGCTTTCCGGTACAGTAGAGTTCAGGTTCAGCGGCCGCACGCCTGGATAAGAAAGTACCTTAGATAAGTCGCGTTTAGGGCCTACAGACAGTGCCCATCTCGTATATATAAGTACTGGTGTCCAGATTATGATCAGTGCCAAATTGGTTGCCCAAGTACCAGAGTCGACTATAGACCTAGAAATGTATCTCGTGTATAAGAAAGTCAGCCCGCTTATGGCCTCTGTGAAGGATGCTAACAAGCTGTCAGGACGATCCAGAAAGAGAGGCTGTTCGGCTTCGACTACCCCGGTTATCGAATGAAGCATGGAAAAGGAGCTATGATTTATCTCTTGCTGCAAGACCTAGACGGATAGTTTCGACCCTTCTCCTATATATAGATATGTCATACATGCCTATGTACACGACTAGGTGTAGAAACTTTGACTGAAATCAGCCGCCGCCCGCTCATCCATGTCGCCCGTCATCATCTTGATGTTCTTCCCAAACCGGTTGCTCGCGATGGTCGTCTTACGTCTGGCTACTCTTTGCCAGTTCTGACCCGACATTGCCCGTCATAATCCGTGCCTAGCCAACTGTGACGATATCGTAGTTCGACACTTCATCTATGGGTCATGTATATCACGAGCTGTCGCTTAATCTCCGAGGCCGAGCTCCTCTTGTTTACCAGCGTTTAGAGTTACCATTCGATCTACTGTCCCATCGCGGCGGTCTGCGGCGGTGGCTGTCTCAGATGAGATTCAGAGTACCCTCGAGCTGCGACAGATACTGGGAAGAATCCCGCAGAGTTCTCAACCAACATGAATTACCTAGCCTGGACGTGGAAGTCTCGGAGTGGTGTGCCCGAGAATTGACTGCTCCCGAAAATTAATCTGTCAAGGGTGTTAGGCGACTGCAAGCTCTTTCCCGTACAGACTAAGAAAATCAACGTCCTAGTTGCTTGCAACTACGATATGTATATTTGCATGAATACCGACTGCTATTCCCAGTGGGGCAATAAAGAGTCTGTGGTTGCTGCTTATGTTCAACAAATCATTTTGGCGGTAAAAAAAAAGGGATTACGTCCAAAGGTAAGTATTACCTGTCTCTATTATCATATTTAAAATTATTTAATTAAATTTTAAAATAGCTAAAAAAAAAATTTCGATTTTAAATTTATAATTTTAAATTTAAATATTAATTATATTAACAAAAATCTTATATTTAAATTTAAAGTATTTACTATTATTAAAAAAAAAACTATTTTTTAATTTATTTATATTAAAAATAAAATTTTCAATTATTAAAATAACTTTTTAATATTAATTATTATAATTTATAATTAATTATTTAAAATTATATATAAATTATTATATAAAAATTTCTTTTTTTTTTAAAAAAAAAATAGCTATTTTTACAAATTAATTATACATTTTTTAAATATTAAAAAACTAAAAATAAATAATTATAATTTAACAGATTATTTATAATTATAAAAAAAATAATAATCTTTAAGTCCAAAAAAGTAATAGTAAAATATTTTTTAAAAAACAAAGTAAAATAGTTATTTAAAAAAAAGAATTCATAAAAATATATAATATTATAATATATATATTTATTAAATAAATATTAATAGTAATATTAAAAAAAAATACGATTAATTTTAATTAATTTTAATATATTAATATAATTTATAAATAAATCGGATATTTAAATAATTTGGATACTTTTTTTAAAATTTAAAATTTGCAATTTTAATAATTTAATTACAACGTATTTAAATTAATTAAAATTAATTAAAATCCTTTTTAATATTATTATTTACGTTTATTTAATAAATATATATATTATAGCTAATATTATTGTATATATTATAATGTTGTATATTTTTACGAGCTTTTTTTTTTGGACGACTATTTTTTTTTTTTTTTTTTCGATTACTTTATTTTTTTTTTTTCGACTTAAAAACTATTAGTTTTTATAATCGTAAATAATTTCTTAGATTATAATTGTTTATTTTTAATTTTTTAACATTTAAAAAATATATAGTTAGTTTTTCGAAATTAGCCGATTTTTTTTTAAAAAATAATATTTTATATAATAATTTATATATAGTTTTAAATAATTAATTATAAATTATAATAATTAATATTTAAAAACTATTTCGATAATTAAAGATTTTATTCTTGAAATAAATAGATTAAAAATAGCGAATAATTTAAGTTTAAAATTGTATATTTAAAGTTGAAAAAAATAAGCTTAGCTGTTTTAAAATTTAATTAAATAGTTTTAAATATAAATATTTTTTTTAATATAATATAAAAGTTACGTAAATTTTTTTTTTACGACGTAGATTTAATGTCGGTGTATTAAGTTTTTAATAAAATTATTATATATTTATTTTATAATAAAAAAATCAAGAATATTAAAAGGTTAAAACTTATAAAATAAATAAATAAATATATAAAATAATATTATATTAATTAATTTAAAATATTAATCAAATTTAATAAAATAATAGTTTTTATAATTATTAAAGATAAAAAAAGGTTTAATATTTTTTATTTTTTTTTTATATATAAATTAAAATGTTTTGCTTATTTTAAACTTTTTTTTATTAATAATTTAATTATTTAAAATATATATAATACATTAATTAAGCAGTAAAAAGTTATTATATATTTATAATATAAAATAAATTTTGCATAAAAAAAATATAAATAAATATAATAAAATTATCGATATAAATAGTTTTAATAATTATAGCTTATTTTCGATTATTTTATTATATTTACCAAAATTTTCTATATTATTTAAAACTTACAATAATTATATTTAATAATATTATATTTATTATAAACTTTGATTTATCGAAATTATAAATATTTTTTAATAAAATATTATATTTTATTATTATATTATTTACGAGATATAATAGATTTACTTTTGTAATAGTTAAGGTTCATTAATGCATCAGAAATTCTTTATCGATAAGTAAAATAAAATAAAAAATTTAAGTTTATTTAATATTATATGTTTTGTAAATTTTAAATTTTTTTAATTTAATATTAATTTGTTAATTTTAAATATTAACAATAATATTTTTTATATGCATATTTTTATAACAATATTAAGTTTTTTTTTAAATAGTACTAGCGATAATTTTATTTTTAGTTATATTATTTTTTTTATATATATTAACAATGTTATTGTAAAGGCTTTATTTTTATTAATTTATAGCTTTATATGTATAATTTTAATAGATTTTAGGTTTTTTAAATTTAAAAGTAAAAATTCGGAATTGCTTAATTTTAACATATATATATTTTAAAGCAAAAATTGGAGCTGCTCGTTTTTATTTTTTTTTTATTTTTTTTTTAGTAATATTAAAATTGCTATTTTGAATTAACCATTTAAACTATTATAAAGTATATATAATATATATTTACTATATTTTTATATTAAACCTTTTTTTTATATAAATTAATATTTTTTATATTCATTTTATTTATATATTATTATTATATAAATTAAATATTTATATTAAATTTTGTCGATAATTTTAATTGTTATAAACTAACAGATTAGCAGGCTTAATAAATAGGCTTAACGTGTGTAAAACATAAACGGATATTTATATATATATAACAAATAGAAAATTACATAAACCAAACGGTTTACAATGCTAAAAAGTAAGCTTTATAAATTATAAAAATAAGTAATAAGCTTTACTTATTATATTAATAATTTAAATGAACTTTAAAAGAAAAGATTAAATATATAATTTATAGCATTTTTTACATCTTTATTTATTTTTTTAGTTAGTTATTAATTTAAGCATTTTTTATTTTTTTAAAATTAAATAAGAAAAATCTCTTAACGACTATTTTAAATATAAAATATAAAAGCTTTTTTTTTCAAAACAAGTTATATATTAATAATAATATTTTCAGCAATAATAAAACCCGATTTTTATATATATACAACTATTTCGATTTTAAAATATAGTTTATAATACGCTTTTTTTCGCTAATTTTAGAATTTTTAATTATACTATTTTTTTTTGCTACTTTTAATTATATATATTATAGTTTTAATAAATAAATCTATGTTATAAAGAAATTTTACTTTTTTATTTTTACAAATAAAAGTAATATATATATATATTTTATACTTTAAAAAAATGGTTAAAATATAAGTATTATAATATAATTAAAAGGATATATATTTCAAATTTTTATACTATAGTATTTAAAAGAATACAGGCAAAATTAAATAATAAAAAGTTTTTATTTAATATTTACGATAAATTTATTTTATTATTATTATAATTTATAAATTATAAAATTTTAAATATATTAAAATATAACATAAAACACAAGTCAGTAGACTACACGAGTCAATGGATTACTTTTTTTAATTTTTAAATATCTATATATTTAAATACGTTTTTCTAACCTACAACAACATATTTTTTATTTCTAAAAAAGCTTGTATTATTTTTATAATTAAAGCAATTTAAAAAAACCGGTATTTTTTTATATATAAATCCGCCAAGTTTTACCAAATTCTCTATTTTTTTCTCCGCTACCGATATAAAAACAATATATGTTTATACGAAAAAGTCCACTTTTTTATATTAAAATTTACGAAAACTGAAAAATAGGCGATTGTCGATAGAATAATTAACCTAAATTTGTAAGCATTTTTTCCCTAGTTTTAGAATATTAAAAAAATAGCTAACCTCTTTTTATATATACGTAACGCGCCTTTTATTAGCAAAAACTAAGCTTCGAACTTCGTATGCCGCTGCTTTAAATTAAAGATACGTTTTAATCGTAAAATCGATTACTAAGAGTTTTGTAATAAAAATATAAATATATATTATGCATAGTTTAAATTATTTTAAAATATAATTATAAAATACGGCATTTTGCCGGAAAATATCTACAATTTCGATAAATTAGGATTTATAATAAATATAATATTATTTAGTATAATTATTATAAGTTCTAAACGTCGTAAAAAACTTCGATAGGCATAATAAAATAATTGGAAATAAACTACGGTTATTAAAGCTATTTTTGTTGATAGTTTTGTTATATTTATTTATATTATATTTTCGGGCAAAATTTATCTTACGTTATAGATATATAATAACTTTTTATTACCTAATTAACGCATTATATTTATTTTAAATAGCTAAACTGTTAATAAAAAAGGTTTAAAATAGGTAAAATATTTTAATTTATATATAAAAAACCGAATAAAAAGTATTAAACGCTTTTTTATTTTTAATAGTTACGAAAGCTACTATTTTGTCGAATTCGATTAATATTTTAAATCGATCAGTATAATATTGTTTTATATATCTACCTATTCGTTTTATAAGCTTTAGTTTTTCGATATTATTTATTTTTCTATTATAAAACAGGTATATAATAACTTTATTAAAAATTTAATATATTAATATTAAATCTACGTTATAAAAGAAAATTTTTTATATAGCTTTTATATTATATTTAAAAAAGCATTTACGCCTAAAATTATATAATTAAGTTTTAAAACAATTAAACTTATCCTTTTTAATTTTAAACGTATAATTTCGGGCTTAAATATTAGTTATATTAGCAAAACTTTTACCGTTAAATTCGAATTACCCGCCGCTTTTTAGATTTCTAAAATATCTACTATTATTAAAAAAGCTATTTCTTAATTTGTTTATATTAAAAATAAAATCTCTAATTATCGAAATAGCTTTTTAATATTAATTATTACAGTTTATAACTAGTTATCTAAAGTTATATATAAATTGTTATATAAAATATTATTTTTAAAAGAAAAAGTCGGCTAATTTCGAAAAACTAACTACATATTTTCTAAACGCTAAAAAACCAAAAATAAACAACTACAATTTAAAAAATTACTTACGATTACAAAAAATAATAATTTCTAGGTTAAGAAAAAAAGTAATAATAAAGTAGTCGAAAAAAAAAAAACAAAAATAGTCGTTTAAAAAAAAAGGCTTATAGAAATATATAATATTATAATATATATAACAATACCGGCTATAATACGCGTATTTGTTAAACGGATATAAATAGTAATGCTAAAGAAAATTCCGATTAATTTTAATTAATTTTAATATATTGTGGTTAATTTATTAAAGTTACAACATCTAGGTGTCGAAAAAAGTGATCCACTGACCCGTGTGGTCCACTAACTTATGTTTTACGTTAGATTTAAACTTTTTACGTTTTAAAGTAATATTTTTATAGATTTTAACGTTATAAATATTAATATAATTAATATTTATATTTTTAAAAAATAATATATATTTTTTATTATATTTATAAAACATTTTAATTATTGTTTTAATAATTTATATTTCTATTATAATAATTTAACCTGTTAAATTATAGAATATATATTATTTTTATATATTATATATTTTTTAAAATATAGTAATATAGCTTTTAATTATTTTAATAACAACTATTTTAATAGTTAACATTTATTAATAGTTATTTGCTTTTATTAAAAAATATTATTATTGATATAACTTGATTTTTATTGCAAAAATAGAGAAATTGGGTTAATTTATACTAATTTTATTATTTTTAATAAATTTGACAAAAGCTAGCTTCCGAATAAAAGAGGTAATTACGAAATATAATAAACCTATTTTTATAATAATTAAAATTTACTAATATGCAAGAAATACTTTATTAATAAATAAATAGTAAAATATAAAATTTAAGTTTATTTAATGCCGCGCGTTTTGCAGGCTTTAAATTTTTTTTTTTTTAATTTAATATTAATTTGTTAACTTTAAATATTAACAATAATATTATTGTTTATATATATATATTTATAATAATATTTATTATTAATTAAAACCATATATAATATATATTTAAACTTTTATAAAAAGTCTTTTAATAATCGATTTTATAATTAAAACGCACTTTTAATTTAAAGTAATAATATATAAAATTCGAAATTTAGTTTTTATTAACAAAAGGCGTGTTATCTATATATAAAAAAGTTTGGCTGTTTTTTTTATATTTCGAAACCGGGAAAAAAATGTTTATATATTTAAGTTAATTATTCTATTAATAATTGATTATTTTTATATTTCTGTAAACTATTATATTAAAAAGCAGGTTTTTTTGTATAGGCATATTTTAGTTCTAAATTTAATATATAAAATAAGTAGTAAAATATAGTAAAGTTTAACCATTTTATAAAGGAAAAAACGAAGGTTTTTTTAAATCGTATAAATTATAAAATTAATACAAGTTGTTTATAAAGTAAAATTTAAATTTAGTTATAGGAAAATACGCATTAAAATATATAAATATTAATAAAAACTAAGAAAATGTTTAAATTATTTAAATATTTAACTTATTTATAAATTATATTATAATTAATTTATTAAAATTATAATATTTAAATATTAAAAAAAAAAAAAAAAAATCTATTAACTTAAATAATCTACTAACTTATATAATATATTATATAAAATCAAAAATAAAAAACAATTTATTTATATTATGTTAATTATTCATTTAAATAATAATTATTAAAAAAGTTAAATAAAATTTAAATCTTTTATTATTTAAAATAATAAAACTTTTAATTTTATATAAAAAAAAACCTTAAATTAAATTTGATAATATAACTTTTAAAAAAAAAATAAAAAATTATATTAAAAATTAAAATTATATTTAAACTATAAAATTTTTATATAATATTATAAACTAACAAAACAATAAGTTTAATAATTAAACTTAATATATATATAACATTATAAATATTTATATATATAAAATTAGAAAAATTATATAAAAAATCATATAATAACTCGATAGCTTAACAAACTCGAAGCTTTAAATAAACGAATATATTAAAACAAAAGACTTAACATACTCGATAAATAATATTAATAAATATATTAAACGCTAGTATTTTTTTTTTAAAAAAAAAAAAAATCAAATATATAATTTATAATATTTTTCATATTTCTAATTATTCTTTTATTTAGTTATTAATTTAAATATTTTTTATTTTTTTAAAATTAAATAAAAAAAGTCTTTTAATAACTATTTTTTATAATATATAAACGTATAGCTATATTTATTTATAATTATAAATTAATATTGTTATTAATATAACTAATTTTTATTTTTAAAAATAAACCTAACTAATATAAATAATTATTTAATTAAACAAGTCGTTATATTTTAATAATAATTAAATAATATGTTTAAAATATAAAACTTTTTACCTTTAATTTAACGGAGCTTTGCTAAAAAAAATAGATTAAAATAATAAAAACGAAGCTAAATTTTAATTTATTTAAAAAACTTATAATAATTTAATTAGTAAAGTACGCAGTTTTAAAAAGTAACTAAAAAAAAAAACTAAAATAAACAATAATAACGCTAATATTTATTAAATATATATTTACTAGCTTAAAAATTAAATTAAAATATTTTAAATAACTAAAAACATTATTAAAACTTTTATTAAAAAAAAACGTTTAAAAATAAATAAGCCAAAATTTTTTAATAAAATTCTAAAAAATATCTAAAATTTCCTAACTTAAATTAAAACTTATTAAAAATATTATATTGCTAATTTCGTTAATAATATTAAATAAATCGTATATATAGCATTATTTTTTTTAAAAAAAGCTTTTGTATAGTTTAAATTATATTCTGTAAGTATTATAAAAAAAAGCGTAAAATTAGTATAAACCAAAACTAGCTTTAATATTTAAATCCTTTAAAAACTTCGAAATATAATTTAAATTATTATATTTCGACGTAAAAAAAAAAAAAAAAAGCACCACAAAAATTTATAAACTTTATTTAAAAAAAAGCAACCTTAACTTATATAGCAAATTTTCGATAAATTATTATATAATTCGATATAAATAATAAATTTAAATTTTTTTTATTTTACTAAAAACTATAAAAGTTAATTAAAAATAAACTCTGTAAAATGAAAACTAACAATAATTTTTTAAAATATTAAATAAAAACTACCTATATTAATATAAAACATACTAATTAAAAAAAATCAATAGATATTTTTCTAATTAAAATCCAATAAAAAATAAAAACCTAATAAAAATATTTTTTATAATATATATTTAAAACTTATAAACTTAAACATAACTTAAAAAAGTAAAAATCAAAAAAAGTCTAAAAATAAAAACAATATTATTTGTTATAAGTATAGTAAAAAAAGATATTATAAAAATAAATATTAAAATAAAAAAAGCGATATACCCAAAAATCCTAAAATTAAACATAAACGTTACTTAATATATAAAAAAAATATTAATTATAATATTATAAATAAATACTTTAAATATTTAATAAACTAAATTTAAAAATATAAATAACTAATATTAGCAATATATTTTTAAAAATAAAGCTTATTTAATATATTTAAAAGTTATAAAATTTTAAATAATAATTGTTTAAAAATATATATATTATATGAATATAATCTATGAACTATATTTAACTAAATAATAAAAATTCGAAATTATATTCAAAAAAATAGCAATAGCAATATTATTATATTTAATAATAATAATAAATTTATAGCAAAAAAATTTTACTAACAAAATCTAGCATAAAACAAATATTTAATTAAATAAAATACTATTAAAATAAAAATTACAAAATAAACTTATTATTTGTTAATAATTAGTAAAAGCCAAAAAAATATAATATAAAAACTTTCTATTGAAAAATAATAAAAAAAATAAACTATTAACTAGATTGTCGAAAAAAAATTAGATATTTAAAATAATTTCGATAAAATAATTAAAAATATTTACCAAAATCAAAAAATCGACAAAAACTGTTTATTATTAAATAATAAATAAATAAATCTAAAATATAAACAATATATAACAATTTTATAAATTTTATATTTTATTAACTAATATTTAACTTATTTTTATAATAAAATTATATATTAATAGTTTTTATAAAAACTATAAAAATAATTTATAAAAAAACTACATATGTAAAAATTTATAAAACTAATAAAATTTATATTAAAAAACCTTCGAAAATTCGCAATTTTCAAAAAAAACCTAAACCAAAACTACTATATATTAAAATAATCAAAATATACTAACAAAACGTATAAATTATATATAAAAACAAAAACAAAAAATAGCACTAAGCTATTCAATTATTTTATTATATAAAATTCAATTAAACTAACTATAATAATATTTACTATAAACGATATATAACATAAAAAGCTATATAGTATTAATATTTAAAAAATACGATAAAAAAAAAAAATTTTAAAAAAAGTCGCTAAAAACTGGATATTTAGAAAATTATTTTATAAACCGAAAATACTAAAAAACTACTTTATTGTTTATAAAATGATAATAAATAATTAAAATAAAATAAATAAAGCCTTAAAAATTATTAAATATATATATATATATATATAATATAATTAAAAACAAATATTTAATCGATAATATTAATTATTTATTAGTAATAAAATTATATAAAACAACAATTTTATAATTTTTAAAAAAAGAAATCTTAAAATTAAAAATTAATATTATTTAAAATATTAAAATTACTGCAATGTAATAATAATGTTACAATTAAAAATACACGATATATATATAAATAAAAAAAACTTTCGACGAAAAAAAAAAAAATACTGGAAAAATAACTAAATCGGTAAATCGCTAATTAATAAATAAAAAACAACAAAAAACAACCGTAAAACGTTAACAATTAATTTAAAAAATGGTTTAATATTTTAATAATATAAATACTAAATATTAAAAGGTTAAAACAAGTATTATATAGTTTTAAATATAGTTTTTTTAATAATATTTTTTAAAATATAACTAGTATAATAAAATATTTAAAATTAAAATGTCTAAATTTAAATAATATAATTAAATAATCAATAAAATAAATAAAAATAAATAGAAATAATAAGTTTTTATTACTAATTTTGTATTTTAAATATTAAAATAGCCGAAATTACTTTTTTTAGAGTTTTTTTTTTTCTATTATTTTCGAAAATTTTTTTTTTACTAATAACGAAATTTAATAAGCTTTAAAAAACTTTAATAATTGTTCGATAAATTTAAAAAATTAAATTATAATAGAAATAAACTCAATAAATTATTAATAAACGCTAAAATTTAAAAAGTTTTAAAAATTTATAAAACGTAGTTAAAATTTATATTATTTAAAATTAAATTAAATTATTATAAAAAAATAAAATTATTATATAATATTATAAAATTTTATTATTACTATTAATGATAATAAAAAATGTTAAATAGCAGTATTATTATTAATTATAAAATAATATTTTATAATTTTAATACTTTTTTTTAATATTAATATTCAGAATTTTTAAATAAAAGTTAGTAAAAATAAAAAGAATTAATTAAATTAGGAAAAAATTCTAAAAAAATGGCTTAATTAGGATTTTTTTTTTTTAGAATAAAAAAATAGAATAATTTAGCGAATTATTAAAAAAAGACTTATTTAATTATATTTAATAATTTAATAAAATTATTAGTTAATATATTTATTATATTTAAATAAAATATAGTAATAATTTTATTATTAATATTTTATTAAATATATTAAAAAGGTACTAAAATATATTTTACATAATTATATCATTTAAAACTTTTTAAAATTTTTATAGCTTTTATATTATTAAAAAATACAATAATTAATAAAATAATTAATTATCTAAATTTTTAATAAAATTTTTATAACTATTTTATTTTATAAATAGTTTTTATAAAAGCTATAAATTTAGTTTTTAAAATAAATAATATAATAATAAAAGTTTTTTCCGGTTTTTAAGCAATAATAATATTTATAATAATTATTAAATATTTTTAAATAAATTTTTCTATAATTTTATATTTATTACAATTATTATTAATTATAATAATTAGCTAAAAATTTTTAAAATATAAATAAATTAGATTTATTTTATAACAAATCGATAATTTTATAGTATTTTTTAAATAATAAAAAAAATGTTTAATTTTTATAAAATATATATTATAATATATATTGTAATATTTATTAATATTTAATATTATTTTAAATTAAAAATTAAAAATGTATAATTAATAAAATAAATTAAATTTGTTAAAAATAATATTTTAATGAATTTAATATTTATTTAATATGTTAATTTTAATTTAAATATAAAATTTTAATAATTATATTATAAATAATTAAAGTTTTTAAAAATTAAATTGTAAAACTTTTATTATTAATAAAAAATTTTTTATTCAATTAAATTTTTAAAACTTTAATATAAATAATATATAAGTTTATAATAACATAATTTTTAATATAAATAATAATATAATAATTTATAATAATATTTTAATATATTAAAAAATCCAAAATTAAAAAACAAAAAACCGAGGTTTTTTATAATTTTAGTAATCTTTTTTTATTAAACTTTAAAAACTTATTTTAAACTATATAAAATTTAAAAAATACTAAAATTTGTTTTATAAAAAAGTTATAATTATATTTTATAATAGATTTTAATAATTTTAGGTTTTTTAATATTATTTTTAATATATTTAAAAATAAAAAATAAATTATTTTTTATAAATTATTATATAAAAGAATATCTATAAAATTTATTTATTTAATTAATTAGTTATTTAAAATAATTAAAGCTAAAATTTTTTTTTAAATAAATAAAATTATAATAACTATAATAATTTTATTATAATCGATATTTTTGATTTATTTAAACTTTTTAATAATAGAATAATATTTAAATTTATAAATATAATTTTATTAATTAATTTTAAAATTATAATAAATAATAATTATTAAAATTTGTTTTTATAAATAATAAATTATTTTTTTATTAAAAAGTTTTTTAATATTTAAAATAACGATTTAAATTAT